>CALSFA010000008.1:0-23625 GCA_943736015.1 Tridacna crocea
TAGCAAGTTTTGCTATGATTGCTTGAAAATTGTGTCTGCTAAGATTTTAACGAGATTTGTCTAAGATTAAATGAAATGAGCTACTTTTTAGGCCTTGCTAATCCCATATTCAAAGTTGACCTAGACATCATTGATCTAAACAATACAATACAATACATTTTATTTGCTCCAATGTAGATTTTATTTGCTCCAATATACATTTTGCAAAATAACAATAATTAAACAATGTTGTAGTCAACGTGACTTTTGATATACATGTACTTGAAACTATTAGAAGGGAAAGAGAGTAATATAGTTAATCAAAGAGTGAAAACGCTATTCCGTAAGTGAAAAATATGTCCATTTTTTTTGCGAAATTGGGATGATTCTATTGCTGAGAGAATAGTTTGAATTATTTTTGTAGTATTTATATCGTATTCAACATTACTCCAATTATATCACACTAACAAGTGCACTTATTCATGCTCTCTTGATTTCCTTTACACTTACGCTTCACCGTGAATAATCTTTCTAAGAAACTGGCTGCTTTTCAAGTATGTACATACATATTGTCGAAAAACAATGTTCATTTTATATTAAGAAAATATATATACTTTTTTTTTCTTTCTTTTAACGAAGGATAGAAAATGCATATAAAGAGACTTTATATAAAAAGACTGATATGAGACTTTATACCACCTAGTGACCTGATATGCATGCAGTATAGAACATTACTGTTAAACATAGACCTTTCTTTTTGTACTGTATTTATATTTGACATCAGCATAGAATTTTAATACAACTTCATCTATATACTAAACATTATAAGGGAGATTTGAAATTCTTTTGTCTAACATGAGACTTTGTAAAGCCTGCATAATAGTATGTACAAACGATCTTTTATACTTTTTTAGAGTAATGCTTTTGAAAACATTATGATTTCTACGCTCGTTTAGAGAAAAGCTATTGGAAACATTGTGGTAAAAGGTGACGAAGCATTTTATCCTTCTATAGAATAGTGCTTTTGAAAACATCGCTATGCGTGCATTTTTAAAGGACAAGCTATCGGAAATATTGTGGTAAAAGGTGACATAAAGGTTAATATATTTTGTGCTACTTTCGTGTCGAGCTTTTGAAAACATTGTAGCAAAAGGAGACAAATCATCCAGGAGTCAATATCTTATAATTCTTCGAATGAAAGCCTTTGAAAACATGCACTTTTGGTGCTTCTTTAGTAAATAGTTTATAAAACAATTTGGCAAAGGTGATATATCATGCTAATGAAAACGGGAAACTAGAAAGCTGCATAAATCAGCAAAGTTAACATACATACATTATACAATATACATCTATCCAAATATCTTTTGAAAAGCAATAACGTTATTTACCTGCTTGCTTATAAGCACACAAATATTTGAATTAGTGACCTATCTTTTTTACCCAGCTGAACCCATATTCAAACTTGGCCTAGATATCACCAATATAGATATTCTGAGCAAGTTTCACAGCGTATGAGCCAAAATTGTGGACTTTAAAGTATTAATAAGTCTGAGCAAGATTCACGATGATAAAATTGTAAAAAGATTATTCCTACTTTTTTATCAAGCTAAAACTAGTTGGCCTTGAAAACACTGAGCAAGATTCACGATTGAGCATAAATTGTGGTCCCTTGAGTGTTAACAATGTTTTTTCTTAGATTTGACCTAGCGACCTACTTTTTGTTAACATTCTGAGCAAGTTGCACCGTGAATAAGAATGAGACAAAATTGTGACCTCAAGAGTGTTAACAATGTTTTTTCTTAGATTTGACCTAGTGACCTACTTTTTGACCAGGCCAGACAAATATTCAATCTTGACCTAGATATCTTTGAGATCAACATTCTTAGCAAGTTGCACAGTGAATAAAAATGAGACAATATTGTGACCTCTGGAATGTTAACAAGATTTTTTTTAGATTTTACGTTGTGAAATACTTTTTGATCCAGCCAAAACCATGTTCAAACTTGATCTAGATATTAACAAGATAAACTTTCTGAGCAAGTTTCATGATGAACGAGCCTAGATTGTGACCACTGTATTGTTTACACCAGAACTGTCTAAGATAACTGGAGGATGCACAACAGACATCAACAATCGCAAGAGCATTGTGTGCTCAGGTGAGGTAACAAGAGCACCGCAAGTGGGCGCCACGCTCGGCTATAGGTGCTGGATAGTAAAAAAAATTCTAAGTCAAAATAGGGGAATAATTCTGCCAAAAATGCATTTAAAGTTATCTCCCTTGTTAGTATAGATTGCTCATTAGATAGTGAACATATCTTCCAAGTTTCAAGTAAATATCTTCAGATATAAGTGAGGTATAGCCAAGGTTAAAGTTTGTCACATCAACAACCATGCCGCCAATGCCTACAAATCCAATGACATAAGTGTGATGACAATACCTCGACTTTTTGTTCCAAAACAGCCGAGCTAAAAAGCTGCATACCTGTAACATAGTTACACTACTTTGAGTTACTTCCCTTAAAATGCATTGTCCTTTGATAGAGAACACATATTCTGAGTTTAAAGTAAATATTTTCAAACTTCAGGTTTTTTTGCAAAACTTGAAAGATTTTGCACGATAACAATGCCAATGCAATAGCAATGCCTTGGGTTTTCCCTGCAAACAGCTGGTCTAATCTAATGAAAGATTCAAAAGTGAAAGCAAGTTTATTCCATTTCAGTAATATACAGTCACGAAAAGCTAAATAGGGATTTGATTCTTATTCATATTCAAATGTGCACAGCAATTGGATGTCAATAGTGTGCAACATGAAAGTTAAACCAATGTATCACTTGAAAGAAAACTCTCCAAACAGATGAAACTACAACTGTCACGAGCTGACATATACCCCCACTGACACCTTGTGAATGGAACATCACTAAAAATCAAGTCAGACTTTTCCTAGGTTTGTTCTAACAGATTATGGAGTTTCGATGTCTAAAACTATCTATACCTTAAAAGTAATACCCTGGACATAATCCTTTAAAGTATAACTAAGAAAACAAGATGTGTTTGTGAAACACTAATACCCCCGTAATAGCTAATTTTAAGAAGTGTGACCTTCATAAATGACACTGACAGATGACCTTGAACTTGTCACCAGCAGATGCATAACAATGAGATACACCTACATACCAAATATGAACCTTGCATCTTGCAAAGCCTTGAAGTAATGGGAAATGTTAAGTTCTTTAGTTAAGTTTTGATAGGATTTTTTTAAGATAATGGGGTTAAAATTTTGACCTTGACCTTGGACATATAACCCTCATTAGATGCATATCGATGAGGTATACCTACATACCAAATATCATCTTTGTATCTTGAATAGCCTTGAAGTAAGTGGATATGTGAAGTTTTTCTGCTAAGTTTTGCCACCAGAGGGAAAGACAGACAGACAGATGGACAATGGTAAAACAATATGCCCCAATCTTTTGATGCAGGGGCATAAAAAATGTTAAAAATATATAATCATCATGTAAAAGACATCCACAAAGGTGTTTTCCATCAAGGTATATAGATTACAATTCAATAGAAGGCCTTGCTTAACAAAGCTTTATCCCACTGCCATCATGATGTACACAAAAAAAAAGAAAAATGTTGGATTACTGTCACTCTCTATATCCAAAGCAGGGATGGGTGACTGTTGACCGTTGACTGTTGGGACGTTTGATTGAATTACTGTCACTGTCTATATCCAACGCAGGGATGTCTGCTTCAAGACTAGTTGTTGGCTGGTTGACTGTTAACAGCTGAATATTGGAATGTTTGGCTACTGCTGATATTGGATGAATGGATCTCTACATGAAGACTAGTTGTTGGTTGGGTGACTTTTGACAGCTGTCTGTTGGAACTTTCTTAAGCTGCTGTTGACATACTTCTTTCAACAGGTGACAGAACATCTTGGACCTCTGGAAAAAGTCAGGAGTTTTTTTATTAACCCATTACCACACAATCCCTACTTTTGACGCCCCTGAGAAAGAAGCCTTTAGAAAACATTGTGGGAAAAGGAGAAAATGCCGGTAACCAGCATTTTCTCCTTTTCCCCACAATGTTTTCTACTCTTCACAAAACAAATTTCAAATTTTCAGCCACTTTTATTTTGCCATCTGCAAATGCTTGAAATATGAACCAGTCTAAAATATTGTTGTTTGGTAATGGGTTAATAATACTCTCGATGCATGCTGAATCTCTTCCAAATTTGGTTTGAAAGCTTTGATTATTACTTGGTCAGGGTTCAATCTAGAATATAAAATTTGGTGGGACATTTGGCCTCTTCAGTGATCTCTGTAAAATCTGTTATCCCACAGCATAGGGCTAATTTTGATCATAGAGTGATAACTTGAATGAAGTATTTTGGTAGAGGACTATAAGGCAATGCTACATTCATAATTTGAAAGCTCTAGGCCTAATGGATTGAGAGGAGAAGATTTTTCAAGATTTCCTTCTTTACCTATCAATGCAGGATCCCACAACATAGAGCTAATTTTCATTGTAGAGTAATTATTTTAAGATTTTTGATTGTAGAGTAATTATTTTAAGCATTTTGATAGAGGACCATGAGTATAAATTATGCTATATTCCAAAACTTGGAAGATCTAGGCCTTCTGATTTTTAAAAGATTTCCTTCTTTATCTCTACATAAAATACAGGATCCCGCAACATTTGATTAAATTTCATTGTAGAGTCATTATACTACATATTTTGGTAGAGGACCATAAGGCAACGCTACATGCCATATACCTGTGCCTAAAGGCAACGGAAAACAAGAGCTGTAGTTGACGGATAATGTTCCCCGAACCAGTACTTGTCACAAAATGTATGACATAATTTGAAATCCTCAGCTATTTTCCTACATAGGATCTATTTGTGCACAGAAAATTAAGTGAAAAGTCAAACGCAAGATAAAACATAAAAATATGTCATTAAATCCCCTTATCCCATAACACTGTTTTCATTAATGAAATATAAAGAGTATATGGTCAGGCAGCTTTTGATGAATAAGTTAAAAGTGAAATTTCATGAAAATATGACCAAAAATTTAGAAGATATTAGAGAAAAACAAATTTAAACATGGAGCCCCCTTTTCTCACAACACATTCTTAATTCTTTACCACACAATCCCGACTTTTAATAACCCTGAGAAAGAAGCATTTTGAAAACATTGTGGGAAAAGGAGAAAATGCTGCTAACCAGCATTTTCTCCTTTTTCCAGAATGTTTTCTACCCTGCTGGAAACAAATTTCGTTTTTTGAGTTTCATTTATTTTGTTGTCTGCAAATGCTTTCAACTTAGACAGGTCTAAAATTTTGTTGTTTGGTGAAGAGTTAAATTGAGAATTAAGTGTAAACTACTCTTTCTCTCAAAGCAATCTATCTGCCTATAAAATTTAAAGTAAATAGCTTCAGCTTTTCCAAAGATATTTTCCTTATAAGAATAAATTCTTCAAAAAATCAAACGGGGATAATTTCCCTAAAAATTTTGATAGAGTTTTGGTTCTTGTTGAATAGACCTCATATTATTGTGAGCTATCTGTGTATCAAATTTGAGACTAATGGCTGTAATACTTTTGAAGTAATTGCCATCACAAACTTTTATCATCCCCCCCCCCCAAAAAAAAAGAAACATAAAGCTATAATACATTAAGTCCCCTTTTCCCGTAATACACTTTTGTGTAAATGAACTACAAATAGTGCATGGTCTGGGGCTTTTGATGAGCAACTTAAATATGAAATTTCATAAAATTCTGACCAGTAATTTAGGAGATACTAGAGGAAAACTAATTTTTACATTAAGTCCCTTTTTTCCACAACACAGCCTCAAATTGAGAAACAGGGAAAAGGGTATCTGGGAAATGTTCCAAGAATTTGATATATGAAGTTACATCCAATTTAGTCAAGGAGTTGTGGAATAATGGCTTTGGACAGACGGGCGTATGGATGGACGGACAATCAGACGCACAGTATGGCAACTATACTCACCGAAATTTTTTCAGCCAGCATAATAAAAAGTACCATATAAGTTGGACAACATTGTGAGAAAAGGAGGAATTGGTTACTAGCAATTTCTCTATTTCATATGTTTTCCTAAATATCATCATTAAATGGCATCAAAAGGCTACTCTGTACTCAAAGAATACCAAAGTAGTCCCCTACTCCATTTTTCAACAAGAACTGTGGGCAAAGCGTATAAATACATAACCCCTCCCCCATACACACACACTTTAAGAAAGTGCTATGAGAGAAGGGAACAGTTTCTAAAACAAAGTTCATTTATTACCTTGACCGGTGCAAGTTGGATGTATATGACCCAAAAACAATGGGGCACTTCCTTGGGTCATAGGCAACATTAATATAAAGTTCAATGGCCATAGGTCAAATGGCTTTTGAGTTAGAGCCCAAAAATAGTTTTCAGGCCAGGTTCACCTGTTACCTTGACCTTTGACAAATGAGACCGTTATTTATAGGGCACCTCATGGGCAACAATTTGTAAAGTTTCATGATCCTAGGTCAAAATTTAATGGATTTTGAGTTAGAGCATGGAAGGAAAAGTCTACAGAAGGACAGATGGATGGACAAACAGACATGGTGAAATCAGTATACCTCCTCCACTTTGTATTTGGGTTGTATAGTAACTATTTACTATTAGTAAGGATCAATCATGTCAATGTTAAAATACTTGCCCTTTTTGCACCACCAAAGGTTGTTTTCATCTCCATAATCAAAAGAACGTGATGCAAACACAAGAAGTCTTGGTTTGTACTTGAATGTAAAGTTTCATTTTAGAATTACATGATGGTTGTCCTTCTTTAGCATCATTTACGTACTGTGCTAGCCATCCTTTTGAGTAAGTGGCATCAATGCTGAAAAATAAAGAAATTAAGAAAGAATTATGTCTTACAATCATTGAAGCATTTTTTTTTAAGTCCTCCTGATAAAGGAAAAGCACTTGGCGACAGAATATGCTTCCTGAACAAGTGCTTGTCACAAAAAGTTTAACATAAATCCAGTGCGGTACTACGGTGAGTGTATTAACAGTTCATTTTTTTCATTCAAACATGATCTCCCTTTGAGGAAAGTTTCATATCAATTTTTTTTGTGTGCTATACATGTTCAAAGCATGTTCCATCAGTGTGTGTGTGTTTCAAATTGATGGCTTGCATGCTTAAGAAGATAAGGCCCGGAAAACAATTATCGTAATCAAGAGCCATCAGAGAGAGATTATGCTCCTGAACAAGTTCTTGTCACATATAGTATGACATACATTGACTGAGGTACTGACAGCCAGAGATATCATTCAGAAATATTATTTTTATTCCAACATATTTAAAACTAGAATGGTTATCCAAGGACAACTGGTGTCAAGCCCACAAATAGTTGAACTTCATGTGTGACTTGACTTTTGACCTACCTGAACAAATGTTTCAAATGGCAATCTACTCACGATGGAGAACAATTGTGTAAATTTCTACTGAAATCTATCCATAAATGTAGGAGTTATGGTCCCTATAAAACTTTAACCTTTAGCTGTGACCTTGATCTTCAACCTATAGAACAAATGGTTCCAATGGTACATCTACTCATGATGGAGATCAATTGTGCCCATTTTTTTTTTTAAATCCATCCATAAATGTAGTAGTTATGGTCAGGACAAACAGGCATACACACAAACTAACATACATACACTAAACTGTCATTGTGTCAACTTGTCTTGCTCAATGCAAGTGGGCACTACAAAAACTGGGTAAAACTCATCTGCACAATATCATAAGGAGTTTGTATGTGAATTTTCATCCAATTTGGTCAAAGGGTTGTGGAGAAATTCCTTCGGACAGACGGATGAAAAGAAGGATGGACGGACAGACAAAGCAGTGGCTATATGCTTGCCCTTCAGAGAGCATAATAACAGATATTAAGTGTAACGTTACCATAAATAGATGTAGCTGAAATACTATTAATTATTAAATACTATTAATTGAACATAACAACCACAATCACCACACTTTTTGCTACTTAGATGAACCAAAACATATTAAAGATTTGTCTACCTACCAGGCTTTCTTTCCATTGTATTTAAAATGGAACATATAAAATCTTGGTATGTGTTCTCTTTTGGAGGAAATTTCATGCTTGAGTTGTCTTTTTGAAATGTTCTCTTTGAAGAAGTTCCCAACTACTAGTATACTCCAACAGGAAGTCTGTCTCCTTTCTCGTAATTTCTTGTAGAGAACACCCCATACCCTGCAATATAAAACAAATATCAATATTGTTTTGCTTATATATACATTTAGCAATCATACTTTACTATTTTCGAGATCAGATCGAGATCAGATAATTCACAACATAGGAATATATATGTCCAATCATGCTAGAAATTGTACTCAAAAAGATCTTGAAGTTATGAACATTTCATTTAAATATAATTCAACACAAGAGAACCGCATGTGGATGCCTAATCCTTGGCTGTGGGTTGCTTCTTAGTGAAAAAAAAAAAAATTGAAAGAGGGGCATTATTCTTACAAAATTGCATTTAGCTATTCCCCTTAATATTAGAGATTACTCTTTTGATATTCAACATTTAACACAAGTTTCAGGTCAATAACTACAGTGATAGCAGAGATATAACAAAATGTAGAAGTTATTGCATGCAGACAACATCAATAACGAAGACAATGATGACACCAAGCTTATACCAATAAATGAAGTAACTAGACTATAAGCATAGTCAGTCAATTAAACAACTTTACTTCTCCATTTTGAAGGGAAGATAATTTGTGGAATATTGGTCTGAACGCCTCAAAATCCAACTCATCCATGATCAGTTAATTTGTTTGTATTGGGTTTCAACAGTTATATCATGGCGGCTGGTGCACCTAATCATGGTTTCCTGTCATTTCTCACACCCAGTTCAACCACAATATTTAATCTGAGCCACCAGCTGGTCATCCCACTTAGGCATACTACTTATCATTTGCCAATTGGTGAGAGACAAATGATGCATGTCTTACTGACTTTTGTCATATGTCAGAAAGAATGTTGGCTGAGCCGCGGTTTGAACTTACAACCCTAGGATTGAGGGCACCATATTTTACCAAGTGATCTAATTGGGCTTGGCTCATCAATGATCTAGTAATGAATATTGTTATAAAACTTAATGACTGGGCTGGTGCCACTCCTTATTCCATGCAAATTTGGAGAAGATTGAGCCCAAGCAGTGACTCCTAAAGTGTAAAAAGAAATTGTCATTTGCCCCTTTTCTATCGTGTTTTCATATTTAATGATCCATTTTCAATAAGGTCTATCCTCATGACCTTACAAACATTTTGGGCAAGTTATATAAAAGACAGCCAAAATTGTGATCTCTACAGTGTAAATAATGGCATTGTCTTCATGGCCCTTTTCCTCATGATTTCATATGGAATGACCCCCATTTTTAAGAGACTTCAACCTGATGATCTGACAAGTATTAAGTCAATAGTGTGATCTCTAGAATGAAACAAAGAAACTGTCAATAATTATCACCCCTTTTTGTGTGATTTCAAATGAATGCCATCACTATCAATTAGCGTTCATCCTCATAACTTGGCAAACATTTTGACCAAGTTTCAAAAGGATTGGGCTAATAATGTTGCTGCAAACATTCAACATTCTTATTGACATTTGACAAAAGTCATTGTGAAATGTGTAATTTGTCTCTCACAAATAGGCGAACAATAAGTATTGCGTCTTAGTGGGGTGAGCAGCTGGTGGCTCAGATTGAATGTTGTGATTGTACTGGTGTGAGAAACGACAGAAAGCCATCGTTAGGTACACCAGCACTACAATACAACTGAAATACTGTTGAAAGTGCCGTTAAACCCCATACAATCAATCTGAATCACACAAAATATGGCAAATGAATCTTTAGAAATCTTAAACATCTTGATCTAAGGAACACATCCGACTTTTTCTCAGATAAAAAGCTAAATAGGTTGATTGAGGTTGACTTTATAATATGACATACCTCATATGAAAGTTCATCTATGCAGTATGGTTTGACAAAAGATTTCTGAAATTTTAACTATAATTATACAAGCCTTCAACCATTTTATCCCCTCTTGTTAAAAACAGAAAGAACTATAAATGTCAATTAATGATAATTGCTGCTAACAAATTTGAACAATAATATATGTGTGTTGCATAAAAACAGCAAAATTTGTTTCTGTAATAATTTTACTTAATATCCTTAATCTGCAAAATTGACACATACCAAGGGTATGATAAGTCAATCAAACTTTCAAAAGTATAATTTACAAACACTGGCTTTTTGTTTTGTGCACAATATTTAGGTTTCTTAGGATGAACATTTAATTTCAATTAGAATGGTTGTCCAAGGACAAAAGGTGTTCAGCCTACAAAGATTTGAACTTCAAGTGTGACCTTGACCTTTGACCTATCTGATCAAATGTTTCAAAGGGCTCTTCTACTCATGATGGAGAATAATTGTACAAATTCATATTGAAATCTATCCATAAATGTAGAAGTTATGGTCCTGACAAAACTTTGACCTTCAGCTGTGACCCTGACCCTACCTAAACAAATGTTTCAGATGGCACATCTACTCATGATGGGGAACAATTGTGCAAAACAATTGTGCCAAGTTATCTCCAAATCCGTCTACACTTGTAGAAGTTATGGTCTGCACAAATTCGGAGAGACACACATACTAACTTAAACACTAATGCACATACACTGAACTGTTGAGCCCGTGTGTTCTTGAGTAAACAGATAACGAGTTGTGTTCATTTAACAACTTTTGAGTTGGGGATTTGAATGTAACAGGTCTGCCATTTTTACCAGTATTTTGTATGGCAATCAGCGGTATTCAAATCGCAAAAAAATATCTTTCATAATGTGACCGGGTCAGACGTTGGATTTACATCAACAGCTAGCTAGAAGTTACATTTTTCCTGCTGAATAGCCATGCAGTAAGTTCTTTGATGAATCTTGGCTGTCTAGGCCTCTATCAAAGCACTGTATCCAACATTTCCCAAAGTTGCTTGATTCAAGACATATGGACTGAAAATATGGACCATGACATTATGGTTACCTTAATCTAGGAAATGGTTACCCTGTGTTTTTGATTCTGGGTCTTGTCTTCTTGTAAAATAAGCTGACTGAAGTAATGAAATTGCCAGAGAGCAATTTTGAATCTCATTTCTTGAAATTGCCAAGCATTTTACCACTTGGATTTTTGTGCCATTATGTATGATGGATGACTGATCATTTTTATCACTTCTGAAATACTGACCGGCATGTGAAGATTGTGTGAAGACTTTTCAGTAAAACTGCGGTTGTGCAATCAAGTGTGAAATTATTTAGAATTTCTTTCTGAAAAATATTTCAATGCTAAACATTATGACCTGCGTAACACTATCGGAAAATTTCATTTTGATATATTTATTAGAAAAATAGATATCAATTTTTTAAGAATTGACTGGGAAGTTTTGCCTAGTATACTCTTTGGACATATTTTTTAGGTGAAAAAAAAAGGGCTTTTGTGGAATTTTTTGATGAAGTAAATTGAAGAAGCATTTCTAAAAATCCAAATTTGAGTAAATTTGCAACAACTTTTTCCCAGTTGGGCAGATTTTACAACTCTAAATTACCTAATCAGCAGGGGTATCAGATCCATTCCAAATTTGGTGAGAACGAAATTAATGCTGTGTCAAATGGAAAATATGAAAACTCTAGGTCGTACAGTTTGTCACAAGCAGATTTTTTAATGATTTCCTTCTTTTTCTAAGTAAAATAGGGTGCACTCAGGCAAGGCCCAAATTTGACCCCAGGGGCATCTTATGAACAAACTTGGTAGAGGTTTACTAGGAGATGCTACATCAGGCCCGTAGGAAGCAATTTTGGAGAGGGGGGGGCCAACATCATTTTAGAATCGGCTTGTCCTGATTTTACATTTATTGCGTTTGGTTATGCAGTAAGAAATAACCCAACTACTAATACCAATGACCGAAAAAGAAGTAAATTTGTTCAACAATGTGGTGAATTATGAGATTTGGAGAAAAAAATAAAGCAGAAAATCACACAGAATGAAATGTGACTTCAGAAATAGTTTGGTGTTGGTCAGATAACAAAAGTAGAAGAAAAATTTCCATTTCTCACCACCATTTGTTTAGCACTATTTTAAATCGTTAGAAATTTTCTATCATTTCATTCTCTTTATGCATGATGATTGTCTAGCAATATTCAGCGAAATTCCAGTACTGACACTGTCATTTTATTGGTGATCAAATTATTGGAGGGGCCTCCCCCACCCCCACCCCCTGTTCCTAAGCTCCAGTACATATCAAATATCTATGCTCTAAGCCTTCTGATTTCTAGAGCAAAGGAATTATTTTCAAACAAACTAAATCTGGGACCTAGAACTTTTTACCTATGTGACCCAAAACTTAGAATCATGGTCAACAGTTGTATGAAGTTTCATGTTCCTACTGCCTTAGAGCAATAATTAGGCCAAAATTACAAATTTCCAGAGGAGATAATTCTTGAACCGATTGCAGTGAGTCACAAAATTTTGATATATGTACATCTTCTACATGTATTTACTATGTAGTCTGTGTCCTCAGAAAACAAAAATGAGAGTTACAGTTGCATGCACTCTATGGACAATGTCCTCACAAAACAGAATAGAGAGATAAATGTATTTACTTTGTAGACTGTGTCCTCACAAAACAAAAATGAGAGTTACAGTTGCATGCACTCTCTGGACAATGTCCTCATAAAACAAGATCGAGAGATAATGACAATTTCAATGTAGACTGTGTCCTCACAAAACAAAAATGAGAGTTACAGTTGCATGCACTCTCTGGACAATGTCCTCACAAAACAGAATAGAGAGATAAATGTATTTACTTTGTAGACTGTGTCCTCACAAAACAAAAATGAGAGTTATAGTTGCATGCACTCTCTGGACAATGTCCTCACAAAACAAGATAGAGAGATAATGACAATTTCAATGTAGACTGTCATCACAATACAGAAAAGTGAGTTACAACTGCATGACATACATGTATATCCACATTTTTATAAAACAGAACAGAAAGATAAAATTTACATTTACTAAAGTGTAGATTGTGTGCTTACTAAAAAGAAAAGAATATAATGATACATTTTCCATTTAACCCATTACCACACAATCCCTACTTTTGACGCCCCTGAAAAAGAAGCCTTTAGAAAGCATTGTGGGAAAAGGAGAAAATGCTGGTAACCAGCATTTTGTCCTTTTCCCACAATGTTTTCTAACCTTCCCAACACAAATTTCAAATTTTCAGTCACTTACATTTTGTTGTCTGCAAATGCTTTCGATTTGGGCAAGTCTAAAATTTTGTCGTTTGGTAATGAGTTAAGACAGTTGATCGTTTCTGTCAAGTTAAAAAGATATAAACTTTATCTGTTTTATATTAAAATTATAATAAATAATATGCTTAATCAATCCTATCATTGCTTCATTGAAAAAGACATTGTATTTTCTTTAATTAGAATGAAATGGTCTTCTGGTCTTTTTCTCAGTAGAATGTTCATATTTAACAAGAAATAATCTCTCAAAATGATGTTCTTTTGACAGAAAAAAATCTTGGGATCACCATGTTTTAGACTTGATAAAAATAAGATCAAGAATACCATTCTTACCATGTTTGAAAAGAATAAGGTCAAAATTTTTGCTTCAAGAGTGTTAACAGAGAAATTAGCCATTATAGTATGATCCCTTTTAGGGTTTTATCTAAGCCACTGCAAATGTGGAATCCAAAGATTAATTGAATTTTGTAGCTGTTCCTCAAAATTAAATTTGATTGCCTTACATGGTGCATTGAATATCTTTACCTACGTTAGTTTATAATCAGAGCTGAATTATGTGGGCTGCCAATTTTCTCAGTTTGGCCTCCAGTGACCCTTTTGAACACTACATGTATGTGTAAAAATTGAGTATTCCTGGGTCGAGGCAAGATATAGCAAAAAATGAAAAAGTCACACAGATACAATTAAAACACTTAATCTTATTGCCAACCAGTTTCGCTTTGCTCGTCAGGGCAATAGATACAATTGTATGTATATGTATAATATATGTTATATATAACAAAAAATCAAAATATATGCCCAAACAAGAATCATATGAATAAAGTCAAATGACACTAGAAATTATTATTGTTTGATGTCTGGACCTGTTTTGTGAAACCAGTCATACCACAAAAAATAACCACAATTCAAGCCTTGTTTCTTTGTTTTTATATATAAAGTGGTTTTAAAGAAGAATCTTTGAACAAAGGCATTTCCTGACTGCATACTTTAAATAACACCCACCCATAATAAAGGTTGGTTGGTTGTGTTGGGGTTTAATGCCACTTTAACAGCTAAGGTCATATCATGGTAGTCGGTGATGCACACGTGTCTTCTGACTTTCTCATACCAGTACTAACACTACTTACTTTCCAAAGTCACCAACTACTTTTCTAACATGCTTCAGCATAGGTGAGAGGCGAAAATACGCCGGAAGAAGGTTCGCCTCAACTTGGTATCGAGCTCACAACCACCAGGTCATGAGTCCGACATGCTCACCACTGAGCCACCCGGGCGGGCCCATAATAAAGGCTATTTTTTAATTTGATCAAATTTTCTCAAGAAACTAACTTCAAACTTGTAATTGAAAGCTCTTGTAAAAGAGACAACATGCTGCTGGCCTTATTTATCTTTGTTGAAATATATTTTTACTAAATTTAAGATCCCTTCAAACAAAACTCTTCTGTTTCCTAAGCTCTTTATCATTAATGAAATCTAGTTTTTTAGGTTTTTAGTGTTGTAATATATGACTTGACATTTGTCAACATTGAATTTAAGATCCCAATCTTTGTGCATGTAAAAAATGAATCTTGATTTTTTGTAGGATTTGAGAGTATACTTATTTAGTATATAATGTTTGATACTTCACCAAAACCCCTGAATTTGAGGTTATTCTATTGGTCTGATTGTTAATATCTAAAATAAAAAGAGGACTGTTATTGTCCATAATCACCCATCTGAGTTGGCTGAGGCCGTAGTGCAGTCAGCAGGGCAGTGGACTGCCAATCATGGAGTCACGGGTTTGATCCCCTAGCTAGGCCAACATTCTTTCCAACATTTGACATAGTCATTTGTCTCTCACCAATGGGTGAATAATCGCCTAACTGGGATGAGCAGGAGGCTTGGATAGGATGTTGTGGTAGTACTGGTTTGAGAAATACCAGGAATCCATGGTTAGGTGCTGTAGCCCATATGACTTAAATCATGTTGAAAGCTGCATTTAACCCCATACAATCAATCAAACCAACCTGAGTCTCCTTGTGCATAAAAGCACCAAATAGGACCCAAGAGGCATTATTCTAACAACTGTTATAAGCAGTCATCAGGTGATGCAACATGCAACATTCAAATATGAAACTAGGTGGTGCAATCATCTTCGCAAACCAAGGCCGATGATTCACTAAGTTACTCTACCCTTGGTGGCTCGAGCTTGATTTTTACGTTCACCCGATACACTTTTTCATTGGATGCAGTCAGCTCTAGCTGCAACGAATGAAACCGCTCGTAGCATTTAATCTTTGACAACAATAGAACAAGGTCTCTACCTTTCGAATAAAAGGTAAAACATGGAAACCCATGTGGATGTCTACTTATCGCTTCATGTGTATTTGTAAGCGGTTTGTGAAGCGATTTTGTTTTTAGAAACATGATGTAGAGGGGAGTTATAACCAGCATCCAATAGAGGGCGCATTGCAGGAATCTTGAAATCGGGCTCAATCAGCCAAGGTAATGATCGTAAACTTGGCTCGCGAAGATGTGGTGCAATATGCAAAAGTGTAAATCTCTAGGCCTTTATTTGTCATAGGTTGTTTGAAGATATTACCTTTATTTCAGCCTTTCTGTTACCATGACAACCAGAGATTTTGACAGAATTTAGAATTTTTTATTTTCATTACATGTATTTTTTTTTTATAACTTTGATGAAGCTTCACCAAAAGAACATCCCTGTCAAATTTCAGCCTGATTTGCTCACTGGTTAAGGAGGAGAAAATTTTGAAAGAAAACATTGACAGACAGATGGACAGACAACAGACGATGACTAATCACAATAGCTCACCTTGCACATAACTATGCACTTCATGCTCAAGTGAGTTAAAAAGGACTGGTCCATGTACACTTCCCTGCAGGCACAAATTTTAACATAAATTATACTCAGTAGAGTACTTAATTGACAAGGAGGCATTCAAATTGTTAATAATTCCTCAAAATCCTTTTCAAAAGCTAACAATCATAAATGGCATGCAAAAGGCACCTGAGAGAACCTCTTCTAGACTTCTTAAAGCTGGACATCATACCATGGCCTTACAAGTTCATATGTCTGTGTCGTTTTTAAAACTATTTTTGTTTCTGTTGTTTGAAGTATTTATATGTCTACAGTGCAGTAAACATTTTGTTTAACAATCTGGTCCACCCGATTTCAATGCAAATAAGCATTTTAACTGTTACCTTATCTACTAGGAAAATTGAGTAATTTATGCGTAAATGCTCTCAAATGTTATCTAAGTATCTCACATAATAATAATAACACCAATATTTGTAGATTCTATCTGAATTTGGTTTATTTCTATGTTCTTTTCAACCTACCATTGGGCGCTTGCACACTGAGTTTTAACCATTTACAACGCATTTGATTGGCTGAAAGCATTCATAGACTGGGAACATCATATCAGACTGGGAACATTTGTTTCATGAAAAAGCCTCTCATGATTATTAGATATAAGATCAAACGAAAAAAGCGTCAAAGTAGGGGTGCGAAAAAACAGGTGGTTTGACGATACAAGGGTGTGTAGATCTTGTTCAATACTTTCTACGACTTTGATGAGATAATTTATCAATTCAACTAAAATGAATCCAGTTTTTATGAATTTTGTCTTTAATCAAGTATCATTGAGTGTTCTAATTCTGTGAGTATCCTTGAACTGGTCACATGGTATTTCAGGTTGTGATGCTTGCCAAATATTTAAATGTGTTTTTGCAACTAAATATCACCACAATTGAATTCAAGCTTAAAAAAATAAGTTGCCAGGGTTACTGGAAACGGAGGCCGTTTTTCTTATTTCCAAATAGTGTCCTAAATCCAAAAATATTGTGGCCAATTACCATATATACTCGACCATAAGACACACTTTTTCCCTAGAATTTTCAGCTTGAAACACCCAGGGGAGCTTCTTATAACAGGGTTCGAATTTCATTTTTTAATCCACTTGCAAATTTTAGCAAGTAGCTTTTATTTCCACTTGCAAAATTAAAACTGGACTCGCATTTTTTTTAAGCTCAGCTTGCATAACAATTGTAAAGAACGAATGGCCGGTACAAACTGTTCAATTCTATTCTATTACGTAACCAGTCAACCGAGACAACAACAAAACAAAAAGAATGTTAATTGACATTAAAACCCTCATTTAAAAATCAGTTCAATTCCAGTTGAATTTCTGTTCTACTGCAAAGTTAAATTTCTATCAAACTTCAGGCCCGTAGGAACAGAGGGGGCTAGGGGGGGCTCAGCCATCCCAATAATTTTGAAAATCATAGTAACTAAAATATGAGTTTTTAGCGCAATTCAACTACCACGCAAAAAATCTCAGTATTTCAAAGTTAGCCCCCCAATCTTGAAATGCTTCCTACATGGCTGAACTTACAATGGTGGACGATTTTGTAAATGAAATACGGACGTGTCACATCCATATTTCTGCCTGTCCGGTAACTGGTTTAGCAAGTCCACTACGTCTGACTTGCTTCTCGTAGCTATTTGTGCATAAAATAGCATGAAAGATTGACAGATGTTTTTGTTTCAAATCAGAGACTGAATTCGTCTACCGTTTGTTCCGTATAAAAAAAACGCAAAACCTTAGTATCGGCTGCGAGTGCAGACGAACGCACTTACCTCACCAAACTCGGATAACGAACGACAACTCGGAGGCTTCAATGGTGACATGTGGATCTATATAGGCTAATTATCAATAGCTGTCAAAGGGCATTCTCAGTGCAATATGACTGATGTTTATCCAGAACGAAAATAATTATCCTAATTATCCTTTTTTTTGTATTCCCATATGAAATTAAGTACATTCGGTGACTGTTCTTCAATAATTTGGAATCGCATTTTTTTGCAAGTGCTTGAAATTTCAACTCGCATTTTCCAATTCTGGCTTACATTTTGCGAGTAAATATGTGGGAATTTCGAACCCTGTATAAGCGCATAATCAAAGGACTTTGTGAAATTCCATCTGAAGAATGTACTAACCAGCCAATCAGCATGAATGAAAAAAAAAACCTCACGAATGAGTAACGCTGATGTAAAGCCATAAGTGACTAAGTAAAAGTTGTTATTATCATCTATTGTGAAGAAATAAAAGTTTAGAACACTCAGTTTTCATTCTTTACTTGTTAGTTTAGATTGAAAGTTATTTGACTGTAATTCATTCCTCTTAGTGTTTCAGTTTTAGTCAGTCTAAATACGGCCCACTAGTTCACTGTAATATAGATAACCTTATGGTCTACTGATTGACCCTTTTTACAATTCTAAAATTGAAAGATGAATCAGTACACTTTTCAAAATCAAATGCATTCAGAAAATTCATCAGTTTTGGCATTGTGACGACTTAGAATGATGTAAAAAGACAAGTAACCAAACTGGGGTAAAGATTTCCAAAGTGCAATCTGGGCTGAAAAATAGTGATAGAAATAGCTGGGCCCTTACAACAGGAGGGTCTGAAGTATACTTGGGCAGGTCCAAATTGACCACTGTCCCACCCCCAACCCCCCCAAAAAATGCCTTACTGAGTACCATTTCAATTTACTTTTGCTCTTAGTGCCTTCAGTTGAAGACAGATATACGTCAGGCACATAGGAAGCATTTACAATTAGCACTGTTATGATGACCAAAACAAAATTTGCAATTTCACATATTTCTTTTGTGTGGGTTACTGTTAGTCAGAGTTGAAGGTTGCATTGTGGGACGAAACCCACGACCAACTTTCATTTTGATGTTCAAGGAACCAACCCCATCTTTGTTCTTATACTTTCTATCTACCTCTAATTATGTAGCTCTGTTCTATTTTCTCCCAGTGTTTTCTGTTTCAAATTTGATGACGACCCAGGTTTAAATATGCATTTTTCGTAAGCTTTTAGCAAAAAGTGCAGACGTTATATTCATAGATTTTAACTGGCTTCACCACTGGCAACTATTACTGATGTCAGGTAAACTGGGAACCAGGGAAAACTGTTGATATTACAATGACTTAAATAAGTCAATGTGATAGCGTTCTCACAGACCGGTGTACCGAAAAATCTCGAAGTAGTTCACTTTCACACAAAGATAATCCTAAACAAACAGACTCGAATTTCATTAGAATTATTACTCTTAATTCAACCCAATTTGTCATTCTGAATTTATTTCTGGGCATCAGACTTTTTACCATGAAGACTGGGCAGGTCTGACCTCCATTTTGACAGGCCCATCGGACCCTCGCCTTGTTTTTTTCCCCAGGTTCGATCTCCATTTCAGTAGGTCCCGGACCAGCGCAATTTTTTTAGCACTGGCAATTCAGATCTAAAAAGAAATTATGAAGTATTTATTAGTTGATAGTCGAGGTAAGGGTTGTGACTGCAGTGTGTATTTTCCAACACAGTACACACCCACTTTTAAATGATTTACAGCAAGATGTTAAACTTTTACAGATTAAACTCGTTGTCTGCGCATGTCATATTTTTCGAAGATTCGACTGTCTTATATGACGCATCACTAGCCCAGAAAGCGGGCTGACTGTAATCTTACGCTTTATAAAGTAGCAATGTTGAAAATAATTTTTATCAATACGTTTGAGGAGAAATGAAACCTGCTTTAGCTTCAGATTTCTCTAAACTGCTGATAATAGCTGAGTAAATTGCATGAGGTATGGTTTTATTGATTAACCTTTATTCAAATTTTAAATTCAAAGTAACGGTTGTCTCGTAGGAAAGGGATTCGGTTCTGTACCCAGGATGCCCATATTAGATAAATGAATATTTATAGAATGCCATCTAGTGGGAGATAATGAGGTTAAACTATCAAGGACAGCAATCGATAAATTAGTGCAGGTTACAGCAGACTTTATTTAACACTTTACCAAACGACATAATTATCTTAGACTGGTCCAAACTGAAGGATTTGCAGACGAAAAAAATTAACTTGGTTCTAAGATTAAAACTTGCTATGGGAGGGTAGAAAACATTGTAGGAAAAGGGAAAATGCTGGTTACCATCATTTCAGCTTTTCCCACAGTGTTTTCAGTGGCTTTTTTCTCACCGTTATGAAAACTCGAGATTGTCTGGTAAAGAGTAACACAGCCTAGAGTTACCGAAAGATGATTGCTTATTATATAATTTAGATTTGATTGCTTATTATATAAGTTAGATTTGATTAGCAAGCATTACAATCTAATTCCCTTTTGTGATGACTCATCATTAATTTTATGGCCAGAAAGTATCCTCGCAATATGATTAGACTATTTAACCCTTTACCAAATAATTCATGGTAATTACAACTTTACAAAATTACAAAATTCTGTTTTTGAGTCCGGTACTTCTTGTAATTTTCAAATCCTTTCAATTTGGACTGGTCCAAATTTCTTTCATTTGGAAAAGACTTAACCCTTTACCAAACAATCCCTGGTTTTTACGACCCATAGGAAGAAAACTTCTGAAAACATTTTGGGAAAAGGAGAAAATGCTGGTAATCAGAATTTTCTCCTTTTCCCACAATGTTTTCTACTCTTCTGAAGTCAAGTTTCAATTTTTGAGTAACTTTTATCTTCTCATCTACAAATGCTTTCAGTTTGCAGGGGATTTTCTTCCTTTCCTGCAGGGCCGAATTTCGGCCCCATTCCCAATCGCAACAAAGTGTTTTTTTTCCCAATTCCATAAAACAAAATTCCAAATAAGACGCTAGAAGAAGAAAATAGTCAGATTTATCAGCAAGGACTTTCCCTGACACACAAATTTCACAAATTTGCGGGCATTGACCAGAGTTCAAGCAGGAAGTCAACAATTGTCTTATTTTAGGTACGAAACTATTCAGGGGAGAATGAACTATAGACTGTGTCCGTATATTTTCACTATTTTCAATCAATTCATGCATTGACTTGATTGTCTGGCTGTAAACCGTTCTTTACGTCGTAAAAATAACAAGTGAACTTCCAGGCATCCGCCTCGCGTAATATGCAGCTAAGCAGAGTTTTGTAAAGCAAAAACAAAGAACGCAGCTCCGAAAATGACTGTCCTGAATCAGGAACAAGTTATGAAAAATACCCGACCTAATCTAGACCGCAAGTTTTTTTTTTCTCTCAGATTTTGAGCTGTTGTGCTTTATTTTTGTCTTAGTAAAGAATCGTCAGTATCATTTGTGAGCAGAGCTTGTTGTCCGCGGAAATATGTGAAGTTTCGTCGTCAGTTAATTTTTAACAGGTTTTCTTTCAATACTCTATTATATCTGCCTCAGAAAATGACGATTTATCAATCTTTCTATATGTGTCAAAACACACAAAAAATCGTTTTTAAAGATTAATCGCGGAAAAAACCACGAAAACACATGACAAAACATTGCAAAAAAGATCTCAAACGATCAGAGACTCTTCAGTCTGTCTTATTTAGCCTTGATAATGACTTTTAATCGCTGACTAGCATACACATAATATAGAAAATTAGACAGGAAATAATTCTCTGTTCATTCACCTGAAAAACACATCTCTTTATAAGAGAACTAAAAAAAATCCTACATATACGGGGGTGGTCTTACAGCTTCTAGCATGAAAGAGTAAAGACAGCACATCCATCCAAACAGAAAGAAGTTTGGCGGAAAACAGTATTGATTCAGTAGTTAATTGCAAGGTTAAATATGTTAATTATCTTTTTATGTTTAGTCAATATTATTTTCCCAATCTGACATTTTGTCGATATTTTTTTTTTCCCAATTTGGCCAGGGGCCTTTTCCCAAAATGCCTGGATAAAGCCCTAGTTTGGACAAGTCTAAAATTTTGTCATTTGCATTGTACTGAGCGTAATACAGTTTAGTACTTCAGTCTGTTGATTTAACTCTTCTTGTCGGCAAGTAGATTCTGCAGGGTAATAGGGTATACCCATTGATAAATTAACAGTATGAGCTAACAAGCCGTCAAAAGAATTATTTTAATGAAAAATGTGAGTTGTTTTGTCTGTGCCTTAGATTTTTATCATGCTTTTCTTTTTCCCATTTCAAAAAGAAATTAAAGAATTACTGCCGAGCTGCCAGATATTAGGTCACACCATTTTTGCTCAAGGAGGCCAACGGCATGTTCGTTTTTTAAGCGTCTGACTGTTGAAATTAACATCAAATTTTTTTTTACATGAAAACGATCAGAAAGGATTATTTTATGCAGACAAGCACTTTCTTTTTACTATTCCTCTCGAAACTCTTTGTTCTATCTTGATGTTTCCTTATCATCACGGAATTCGAACACTCAAGGCTATCATGAGAGCATCGATCGAATTTTGGATCACTACGTATCGATACGATGACACCACGAAGCAAGAAACATTCTTAACATTTTCCACTCATACTGAATTAATCTGGCTTGTACTCGTCGAAACTGGTAGAAACTCGATAAAAAATCAACAATTCATGGATAAAATCGATATTCTATACAAATATAAAAGTAAATTATGGAAATAATTACCTTTATTTCAGTTTCGCTTCAATTTCATCCCGCCATCAAAGCATATGTACATCCGGTTCCGTCTGGTACCCATTCTTTGATCCACGGAGTAAGTGACTGGTATCCGTCCAATTCTACTCAACATTAGAATTGAAAATTCACCTCACGGTCAAGAGAGTGAGAGAAATGAATATGAGGACTTGTGTCCTCACAGCCAAAAAAAGTTTTTAAAATCCATTTTGGACTATACAGAATGTAAATCGACATAGTAATAGTGAGGACAAAAATTGTGTCCTCACTTTCCCACAGTGTCCTCACAACGAGGGTCTGAGAGCGTTGATTTGTCCTCACAACGCGGTAAGTGTCGGCCCTCTCTCTCTCTCTCTCTCTCTCTCTCTGTCTTTCTCTGTTTCTTTCTCTCTCTCTCTCTGTGGAATTCATAGACCTCCCTTGGTTATTACTTTTTACATATGTATTAACTCTTTACCAAATAATCCCTGGTTTAAACGACCCTGAGATAAAAGCCTTTCGAAAACATCGTGGGAAAAGAAGAAAATGCTGGTTACCAGCATTTTCTTCTTTTCCCACAATGTTTTCTACCCTGCTGGAAACAAATTTCAACGTTTCAGTTACGTTTTTTTTTTTTTTTTTTATCATCTGCAAATGCTTTCAATTTGGTCAAGTGTAAATTTTTAACGCTTAGTATAGAGTTAAACCCCTTTTTACAAAGTTTGGTTCAAATATTTGGGATAATAATAATCTATAATAATCTTTATTAAAGTCTTATTTATGTACAACAATATTTACAACTGATATAAAAGACATGGAAGTA
>CALSFA010000009.1:0-21627 GCA_943736015.1 Tridacna crocea
GTCAGGTAGCGAGTTCCATAGTTTCATAGCCAGGGCTCTCTCAATCTTGTTTGTTGGGCAGCATTTGACTTACATGGAATATATCTCTCTGAACAAATATTAACTGACTTTCTTGATTCTAGACCCACAAAAAGACCTGTATGACATCAGACTGGCATTTCAAGTGCATTCTAATATGTTCCATCTTTTAATCAATTACTGCTCAACTACGAAGTGTTACGATGCTGAAATAGAGGGCTTTTGAAGACATTGAGAGGAAGGAGAAAATACTGCTAACCATCATGTTCTTCTTTTCATACAATGATTTCTAGCCTTTTTAAGACAGGAATTGTCATTCTCGCAACTTTAAATTTGCAGTCAGCAAATGATTTCAATTTGCTCTAGTCCAACATCATGTTATTTGTTGAAAGAGTTAATTAAGCTTGTTTAGTAACACACAATCTATCTCTCTGTGCAGATTTGACCTGATTTTTCTGATTCTGGATCCACAAGATGAACTATATGACAGAAGACTCGCAAGTTACCTTGTGTCTTTATACTTCCACGGTAATGAGCTTCTGCCAGTCTGTACAGAGATTCCAGTTGTCTAGGGTAGGCGGATACTTGCCCCCGCCCTCTGCCAACTTTTCTCATGTTCACATACTCCTGAATGAAGGCTTGTCCAGCGTCTTCACTGATTTCAGGATGGATTTTGGCATTAGATTTGGCAAAATAGTCCCTTAACATGTTCATGTCCTGTTGTAAACATTAAAACAAAGTGATAAAACATGTCAACTAGTCCTTAGTGTTGATATATCTGTTAAAAACAGTAAAATGGATACGTAAAACATGTACCAGTCATTAGTGATGGTCAATACATCCTGACTGATTTTGGGATGAAAATCAGCATAAGCATGGGGAATGTTGTTCTTCAACTCTTTACCAAGCAACAAATTTTTTATGTGACCAAATTGAAAGCATTAGAAAACAAAACAATACCTTTAAATTAAATGGTAAATATTTGGTCCAGTCCTTAATTACGTCGTCTGGAAAAAAGAGTTTAACACTTCAATACAGCTAACCTAACCATGTCTCTGAGAAACTAAATCTTGTTCTATTTTGCATTGTTTTGATCGAATACATGACCCCTTTGAGACCTAATGCCTGACAATACTTCCATGACACCAGAGGGCCATGATGACTGTATCACTCCACCACCTAATACATGTACAGAGCTCTAGATAAGAGGGAGTGATGGTTTTCTAAATCCATTATTTCTCTTCAAAAGCCTACGTTGTGGGTACTCATTAGAATCGTCTCGATCAGACGAGATAAAAGATAGGAGGTAGGGATTATTTCGATTCAACAGCTGAATTTCAACTAAATATAATGAGATCTACTTGATGAAGCTATTTGCTAAATTAAGTAGATTTTTGTTATGTTTTCACCATAAAATTTCTTTTATAAAAAACTTTTGGTCCAGAATTGTAATGTCTGGTGTGTATAGTTTCTATGTACATGCAGAGCTCAAGAAAGAGGGAGTGATTTTGATTTCAAAATTGAAAATATTTTTTATTCTCCACTAAACCCTATTTTGTGGGCACTCATTAGAATAGTCTGATACTTTACGTAGTTTTTAATCCATAGGCTGCTAAACACCACTCGCTGATCTTTTGCGGAAAGTGCAGATCAAAATCAGACTGCTCAGAACATACAGTCTGATCTAGGACCTAGACTGTAATGAGAACATCTAGTCCACCAAAATGTCAAATTTTGGGTTTTTATAAAGACTCAATAAATTCAGTCGTATTATTTAGCAGGATATAGGTAAAAACTCATTTTTCTACTGACAACCAATATATGGACCGACCGTCCAATAACGGATTCATTTTTCTACTGACAACCAATATCCGGACGGACCCTCCAATAACGGATTGACATTTTCACAATTACTTCTGTATTCTAAAACAATGTGATTTAACCCTATACCAAACAACCCCTGGTTTTTACGACCCTGAGATAGACGCCTTTTGAAAACATTGTGGGAACTATAGATCTACTACAAAGTTTTAGAAGCTTTCTAATCAAAAGGTTTTTTTTCAGGCGACAATTAAAGCAGGTTTCAATCATAAAATTGTTTTTGAAAGGGTAAAAAAATTAAAGGAAAAAATAGAAAATGCTGGCAGACAGTATATTCTCTGTTTTTTTTTTTTCAGTCTTTCCAAAGCCTTTGTCTTCATGCTCTTTACTTCAAAATAAGGGATTGTTTGGTAAAGGGTAACAGGAACTATGATTTTTTCAAACATTGTGAACTTGCAGGCTTGATGTGTCTGTATTAAAGGCATTGCTTGTAAATGTCTCTTGCAATGATGCTGATTACTAGAATTTTCTTCTTTTTCATAAATGTGTCATACCCCTTCAAAGAGAAATCACATCATTAGACACTTGTTATCTACAAATGTCTTCCATCTAATATTTTGAAAAAATGATAACACACTGGTAACCAGCAGTTTCTCTTCTTCTCCCAAAACTCTTCTTCTATTCAAACGCAAATCCCTTGATCGGTACATTTAGTTTGATTGTTGTCTGCAAAATTCAAAACCAGTTAAAATGCAAACAAATGACCAAGCTACCTTGCAATACTTTACGTTGTTTTTAATCCATTGGCTGCTAAACACCACTTGCTGATCTTTTGTGAAAAGTGCAGATCAAGATCAGACTGCTTAGAACGTGCAGTCTGATCTTGGACCTAGACAGTATAATGAGAACATCTAGTCCACCAAAATGTCAAATTTCTGGTTTTTATAAAGGCTCAATAAATTCAGTCCAATTATTTAGCAGGATATAGGTAAAAATTCATTTTTCTATTGACAAACAATATCCGGACCGACCGTCTAATAACAGATTCATTTTTCTACTGATAACCAATATCCGGACAGACCGTCCAATAACGGATTGACATTTTCACAATTAGATCTACTTCTGTATTCTAAAACAGTGTGATTTAACCCTATACCAAACAACCCCTGATTTTTACGACCCTGAGATGGAAGCCTTTTGAAAACATTGTGGGAAAAGGAGAAAATGCTGGTAACCAGCATTTTCTCCTTTTCCCACAATGTTTTCTGTCCTGCTGGAAACAAATTTTAATTTTTGAGTTACGTTTACATTGTTGTCTGCAGATACTTTCAATTTGGACAAGCCTAAAATTTTGTCGTTTTGTGAAGATTTAGATAGAACCATACTCTGGCAAAAGGGAGCTTAATGCATCTCCATGTTAACAGATATCAAGTAAATCATGTAACTATGGATCAATAAAATCAATTTTGTCAAACAAGCAGTTGTCGAGTCATTAGACTTTATGTTTTATCTTGATCTACACCCTCTGTAACGATTATACACCCCACAACGAGTTGGAGGGGGCTATATTGGAAACGCCATGACTGTCTTATCGTCCGTAGAGACAAATTTGTCCGGCGAAATACTCTTACATTTCTTCAGGCACTGAACTCAAATTTACACCCAGTGTTCATTTACATGTATATCTTTATATATGAAATTGTACATAAGCAATTTCCATAACCCTGCTGCGATGTGTTGCAGAATTATCTCCACTTGAACTTTCTTTGTTAATGACCAGGAACAAGTCGGCCATATGGAACTTGGGCATTGTGCATTTCAGTGACAAAGCGTTATTTTTTGACATGGAGCTTGTGGGGGTAATCATTACCTTCAGTGATAGTTCTAGTTATTTTTTGACATGGAGCTGGTGGGGGTAGTCATCACCTTCAGTGATAGTTCTAGTTATTTTTTGACATGGAGCTGGTGGGGGTAGTCGTCACCTCCAGTGATAGTTCTAATTATTTTTTGGTCTAGCAGATTAAGGATTCCCCTGCGAGAAGGTTCATGAACTATTCATGAACTGTTCATGAAACGCAAATTTTGCCTTTCATGAATTTTTTGTTCATGAACCAAAGTTCATGAACTGTACGGAAGTTCAAGAACTGTTCATGAACTGCAAAATTGTGCCTTTCATGAATTTTTGTTCATGAACCAAAGTTCATGAACTGCAAGGAAGTTAAAGAAACTTAAATGAACCCTTTTTGTAGTTCATGAATTTGCAGTTCATGAACATTCACAGAAAGTTCATGAATATTCTGTAACTGCTACGGTGTATAAAAATTCACCTTAATATAAACCCTTAACATTGTTTATGCTGTGGATGACAACTACAACATTTAGTAGCAACCACGACCAAAACCACATGACATAAGCTCTCAGATACTTTGTACCAGTAAGCTAAAAAGCAACAAACCTAACAAACAAGAAGCTCACTATATGAAATTTATACGTTGAAATTTATAAAGTATACATATAAAACCAAATACTTGAAACACCAACTTAACCCATTACCACACAATCCCTACTTTTGACGACCTTGAGAAAGAAGCCTTTGGAAAATATTTTGGGAAAAGGAGAAAATGGTGGTTACCAGCATTTTCTCCTTTTCCCACAGTGTTTTCTACCCTTCCCAAAACAAATTTCAAATTTTCAATTACTTTTATTTTGTCATCTGCAAATGCTTCGATTTGGACAAACCTAAAATTTTGTTGTTTGGTAATGAGTTAAACACATCCAGGTGACTTTTGAAAACACTTGCTAAAGGAGAAGTGTCAATTTTCTTTTCTTCATCCATGTTGATTTTCTTTTCGATGATGTCATCTACTTTCTTTCCGGTGTCTAGGTATTTCTCCAAATGTTCTATTTTCTTCAACTCTCTCCTCCTACATTTGGCAACATCTTCAAGTTTCCTTATTCTTCTTTAACTGAAAAAAATTCATTGTTCAGGATGAATTGATTTAACTGTAAAGAAGTATGCAATTAGTTATCACGTAACAGCATTTCACAAAATATAGATTAAATCATGAAATGATGCAAAAACATTCATAAATGAACCCCCGGTAATATCCATAACTTAAGACCCATTCACTTCTATGTAATATGTACAGAATGATGTCAAAAATGACGTCACAAAAATATTTCACTGAAAACAGAGGTTATGTGATAAACACATGTATATACCAAGTCACAAACACTCCTGTGGCTGCTGTTACCCCTTTACCAAACGACAAAATAGTAGACTGGTCCAAATTGAAAGCACTTGCAGACAACAAAATAAACGTAACTCAAAAATTGAAATTTGTTTTCAGCAGGGTAAAAAATCATTGTTGGAAAAGGAGTAAATGCTGGTTACCAGCATTTTCTCCTTTTCCCACAATGTTTTTAAAAGGCTTCTATCTCAGGTTCGTAAAATCTAGGGATTGTTTGGTAAAGGGTTAAACTGTGAATTGTTATTCATTTGTTTCTATGACTAATGTTTCAAAACGCACTCAAAGAAATGCACATCATGTTTATCATTCACAGTGCATTACATACAATTCAAATACAGTCGATCTTGTTCTAACGACCACATGTATCAAGCGACTTTTGTACTTAACGACCGTTTTAAAGTCAGCCCAAACTATTTTCCTCTATTTTTACGTTTTATTCAGCGACTGTTGTCCCACGCGCCCAACAACTGTCAATTTTGGCACAAAAATCTATCATAGATTTTGATAAGCGACCGACACTTTACCTGCACAGGTGTTAGATTTTCCTATCTGATGACTTGTTTGTAGTGTTGGGAAATTGGTTTAAAATCACAATCGATTATCGCTTTGTGATCAGAAGAGCAAACCAACTAGCTATTGATAGGACAGTCGGTTTTGACTCGATTTAACCGAGAATGTCTTTTTGCTTAAAATACTGTGACAATATTGTAAACATGATAGTCTTCATAAATTAAATTTATACAGATGTTGTATTCTGCACTTTAATCAGTTTAGATAAATTACAATTAAGTTTTTTTGCTTTAAGTATTTTAAGCGAAAAGACATTCTCAGTTAAATGGAGTCAAAACCAATTGTACTATTGATAGCTAGTTGGTTTGCTCTTCTGATTACAAAGCGATAATTGATTGAGATTTTAAACCAATTGCCCAACACTACAGAACCTTAAAGACCCCTTTTTGCCAGTTGTGGCTCACAATAATACTACCTTTAGTTCTTCCTTGAGCTGCCAACAGGAGTGTCAGGATTCTCCATGGAGGTATTTCCTACTGTCATGACTGAAAAATATAGTAATTTCATTAAAGATAAAACAAGAGGGCCAAAATGGCCCTGGATCTCACCTGAATTTTTGAGAGGACCATAGCTTTTTTTTTTTTTTTAAGGTATTGAAACACTGGAAACAATATCATCATTTTAACGAGCAATTTTTAAAAGGTCACCTGTAAAAGTCCTTTTAAAATCTGACCAGCAGTTTTAGAGAACAAGAATTTTCAAGAATTTCTTCATTTCCATGTACATGTAGTGCAAGTAGCCCCCATTCACCAGAGCAATGTTTCTGGACGAATCAAACTTTCACGAACGATTTTCGAAAAGGGTCACCCAAGGAATATCTCTGTGAAAATTTTCCAAAATCTGACAAGCCATTTCAGAGAACAAGAATTTTTAAGAATTTCTTCATTTCCATGTACATGTAGTGCAAGTAGCCCCCATTCACCAGAGCCATGTTTCTTGATGAATCAAAATTTCACGAACAAATTTTGAAAAGGGTCACCAAAGGAACATCTCTGTGAAATTATTTCAAAATCTGACCGGCCGTTCGAGAGAAAAAGAATTTTTAAGAATTTCTTCATTTCCCTATAGCGCAAGTAGCCCCCATTCCCCAGAGCCAGTTTTCTTGACCTATCAAAATTTCACGAACAATTTTTGAGAAGGGGCACCTAAGGAACATCTCTGTGAAATAATTTTAAAATCTGGCCAGCAGTTTCTGGGAAGAAGAATTTTTAAGAATTTCCTCCTTTCTGTATAGTGCAAGAAACCCTCATTCACCAGAGCCATGTTTCTTGACAGATCAAAATTTCGCGAACACATTGTGAAAAGGGTCATCCAAGGAACAACTCTGTGAAATTATTTTAAAATCTGACCAGCGGTTTCAGAGAAGAAGAATTTTTAAGAATTTTTTCATTTCTGTATAGTGCAAGAATCCCCCATTCACCAGAGCCATGTTTCTTGACGGATCAAAATTTTGCGAACACTTTTTTTTGGAAAGGGTCACCCAAGGAATATCTCTGTGAAATTATTTTAAAATCTGGCCAGCGGTTTCAGAGATGAAGAATTTTTAAGAATTTCTTCATTTCTGTATAGTGCAAGAAGCCCCCATTTACTAGAGCCATGTTTCTTGACGGATTAAAATTTCGCAAACAAATTTTGAAAAGGGTCACCCAAGGAACATCTCTGTGAAATCATTTTAAAATCTGGTCAGCGGTTTTAGAGAAGAAGTTTTTTAAAGAATTTCCTAAAAAAAAAAACCATTTCATTGCCATGGCAACCAGAGTTTTTGACGGAATCAAATTCTGTGAACACTTTTTAAAGAGGACCATCCAAGGAACATTCCAGCCAAGTTTGGTCCAAATTGGCCCAGCGGTTTAGGAGGAGTTGATGTTTGAAGAATTGTTGACGACACACGACGGACACCAGGTGATCCGAAAAGCTCCCCTTGAGCACATTGTGCTCAGGTGAGCTAAAAAAAAAACAAACACAAAAAGAAAATGAACATGATTAATTATTTTATGTTTATCCAGAATTAGAGATTTTATACTGCAAAACAAACATTTTATCTGTTTTATATGGGATGCCACAACTTTAGACACATAAATTTAAGTTTTATTCAGTTGTAACATATAAGACAGTTCACATATTCAGAATTCCTGGCTGTATAAATCAGTACAGTACTCAACTCAGACAGGTAATCTTCTATATAGCTCGACTAAGAGAAAGGCTGAAATATCTAGGCTTTAAGTTTTATCAAAGTATTTTTATGAGTAAAATAACATGTAATTTTAAAACGCACGTAGCAGTGTACTTTCAATAAGATCGAAAAGGAAGTGTGGGACGAGCAAGGCAGGGCAAATATGCCTAGGGACGAACTGGTTTTGGGACGAACAAGCCCGGAGCCAAATTTCATTACAACACCGAAATTTATGAATCTTCTACATTTTGCAGCAAGACTTTTTAAATCGTCCGTACGTACAGTAGACCGATAAGTGCCGATTTCCTTTTTTAACAAAAACAAACAAAATGGCGTACTGCTACGTGTCGAGTATCAAATCATTGTAAGCCTTCAAGTAACTCACTGAGAGTAGATCTAGATGTCAATACTTACTTACCATTTCCCTTGGTATTTTGTGTAGGTCCGTCATCCTGGTGAAGTATCATCTCTTAATGCTGATTCCGATCAAACAAACCAGTTGTTTTCCTCGACCCAATACACCGAGATTTTTGTGAGCGGTGAGCGGCATCCATTAGTTTGGTGTAGGTTCGTTTGGAAAATTCCGCCGAATAATTTATAAAGTCGAATTTTCGAGAGTTTTCATTGGTAACTATAAATAGCGCACCGGGCTAGAGGGCGTACTTGATCATGTGATCCATCTCGCTCTTCATGTAAGCTCTAAGATTTATCTCGTGACGAAAATGAAAAAAAATATATAATCAAGTTTAGACGCTGTAAAACCATTTTTCTGGTCAGTAAATTACACAAATAATCTGGACTCAAACACAGCTGAATTATTGCGTACAACATTTCCACGGCGGGGAACCGGTCTTTACATTTCACAGATGGAAACCAGATTGCTAACGTTTCGTCTTTATTTCTATTTCCTTAACCCATTACCAGACAATCCATACTCTTGACGACATGAGAAAGAAACTTTAAGAAAACATTGTGGAAAAGGGAGAAAATGATGGTAATCAGCATTTTCTCCTTTTCCCACACTGTTTTCTACTCTTCACAAAACACATTTTAATTTAATTTTTCAGACACTTAAATTTTCGGACACTCTTATTTTGTTGTCTGCAAATGCTTTCGATTTAGACAAGCATAAAATATTCTTGTGTGGTAATGGGTTAAGTAATATTTCTTCAAGTATATTGCACCTAAAAAAAGACATTGTAACTAGTTTCTGCATTTTTTTCAAAATACTATGTCCCGGGTCATCCACCATTACTGGAAATATAACCATTACAGGGAACCCCATTACAGTCATACACTGTAAACTTTTGTAAATCTAAGCACCCCATCTGAGGAGAGATTTGGTTATGTGGTATGGTGGCTCAGTTGGTCTGACTGCACAGTTTTCTCAACCGCTTACATAAGCGTTTTAGTGCTTCATTCATTTGAATATGTGTACACAAAGTCAACTGGTACACATTCATTGTTAATTCTGGAAAAGTCAATTGGCATTGTGGTTCGATACTATTGTCCCAATGTTACATGTTTCGATCATTGTCATGTTTTTGTAGCTCTCAAGAAATGTGCAATTGTTGGATTGTGTCGTGATAAAATTCATCAGTTTTATCAAAGGTTTATACATTGAAGTTATCTTCCCTAAAGATTATATTTAGAATAGCTTCGGTATTTGAATATGCAATCTGTAATTGGTATGTCAAGATTTTGTTCTTACATCGAAGAAAACTGGTAACATAGGGATATAAATGTTTCATGATTAAAATGATATTGTCATAAAAGTTTATTTTTTGTTATTTTACAGATCTGGAATCTCTGTGGAAGTTAGCAGATTTACAATGTATAAACAAAAAAAAGTTTGAATGTACACTATGCTTCAGAAGGTTCATTCAGAAATGCCATATGAAAAATCATATAGTTCAGTACCATGATAAAGGTAAGCTAAATGAAGTTCAATTGACAACATAATTTGTCAAGCCTCATTTATACAGAAACTTTAGTTTCAGACTGGCAAATTTTCTGGATCAACGAATCAAACTTAACCCATGAAGTGGTTGAACCGACTTCAGTTGTGTTTGCGGACAGCGTTGAATATGCAGTCTGATCCGCGATCTACATTGTCCATAACTTTGTCATATTTTCCAGCCAAATATATCTCAAGTAATATTTTCTGGCCATATAAAAAAAATGAGAAACTGATGGATCATGAATAAATGAACTGTTGCCATGAAATTACTGAAAAATTGTAGAAAGTGGCGTATAACACTAGAAACATGGATGGAATAGTCAAGCGCAGTGTTATCACTGGCAGGGCTTGTTGTATACAAATTCTACTAGACAATGGGTTTCACATGGTTTGCTGAATGACCCTGAATATGAAACTCAAATCTTTGCTTTGATAGATAATTATAACTTGATCCCTTTAACCTTTTACCACACATTCCCGATTTTTAATGACCCTGTGAAAGAAACCCTTGAAAATAGTATGGGAAAAGGAGAAAATGCTGGTTACCAGCATTTTCTTCTTTTCCCAGAGTGTTTTCTACTCTTTCTAAAACAATTTTTAATTGTTCAGTTACATTCATAGTGTTGTATCAACTTGTTTGCACATGCTTTCCATTTAGACAAATCTTAACTTTTGTTTTTCGGTAAAGAGTTAACCTACATACTTCATTATTTTTGTATCTGCAGCACAACAAAATACCAACCAGTTATGAAGAAGTCACCGTCAATGGGAGAAAAGTGTTCAGTTGCTCCATTTGCAGCAGATGGTTTAGGCAGAAGCAAAGTATTGTACAGCATCAGATTCGTGACCACCGTAAGTATATGTATTTGCTTTTAACTCGCCAGAGCACAAAGTGATTGTGATCACTCTGTCATTTGATGTTAATCAAGTAATGACTCAGTTTTTAGCTCTACTGGCCATTTTAAGTCTAACAAAGCATATGGGATACCACATTGTCCATGGGCGGATCCAGAGGGGGGACTGGGGATCCGGACCCCCACCCCCCCTTACTGTAATTTTGGCCAAAATGTGGTTATTGGAGTCGTGAAATGGTACTGGTTTGATATTGCTCAGCATATATGTAAAATACAGTCATAAATTTAAAAAAAAAAAAGGGTTCCAAATGTGGATACCTCCTCATGGTTAGAACTGGAAACATTGACTTTTCTTGTTAACGATTTACATCCACTGAAATCCGGAAATCAAAGTATAATAAAATAAGACGAGTGTGTTTTTGGAGGGACACCACCCCTGAGAAAGATATCTGGATCGGTGCATGTTGTCTGTCATGAATTTTTGTCTTTTCAGCTCACCAGAGCAAAATGTGCTCCGGGTTAGCCTTTATGATTGCCCAATGTCAGTCATCAGCCATGTGGCATCAACATCTTCTCATAAACATCTGGCCAATTTCACCTTAACCTCACATAACAATCCTTAGTTGGTCTTGAAAAGTTTTTTTAAAAGAATTTAATTCCAACTTGAACCATGGTAGTGGAAAGAAAAAAATTAAATTTCCAATCTTTATTTTTTTGTAGTTCACACCGTTTTTCAGTAGTATTTCAGACATATCAAGGCAGCCAGTTCACCTATCCATGTGTTTCTTTCATCTCTTATACTGGTATTTAAAGCAATAATCTTCCAAAGCAACTGGCTACTTTCCTGCATTGACTATTATGTAGCCCAGAGATGGAAGACAAATGACTTGGGTTGCACTGACCTCCATGGTAAATGTAAAAAGAGACTGTTGGCTACAATGGGATTTGAATTCTCGACCCCTGGATTACAATGTAGCCCTAATTACTGAGTTACTTGAGCTCAGCTGTCAAATTTTGGAAAAACCTTGTTTGCCACATTTTCAGTTCTGTATTCATGGGAGCTGATCAGAATGCAGGTCAGATGATAGCTTAGACAAATTTGAATAGTAGTCACCTTAGGTCAAAAAGTAGATCACAGAGCCAAAATTTAGAAATACATGTACTTTGTATTATTCAATAGGTGAGTGCAACACTATTCTAAATGTCTGTACAATGTACAGGCACTTATAAAAGTGTTGCACTCACCTATCGAATATGCTGTTGAGGCCCTATTCTCTTGATTATTATGGGAAGAAAACTTTCCCCTATGAATCTCATGTTCAGAAACAAATGTAATGCAGCCTGACTTCAAGCTAAAAAAGTTGAATCTGTTTCATGGTGCACTTAATTAATTAGGACTGGACCTCTCTAGCTCTTGTACTTGTATGTATCCAGGAAACATTGGTAAGAGGACTGTTACCATATGACTAAATTATGATTAAAATGGCATTAAAATCCTTGTTTCCAATCAATCCATTTAGTTGAGACTATTGAATTTTGCTTTAATCTTTGAAAATTATACATTCTGTCTGTTAACAAGATGTATTATCCATTTCAGACATGGCTACAACTAGAGATATTCATATGCACACAGAATTTCCTGAAACAACGCAAATTTACGTAGAAGCAGAAGATTTGCCAAGTTCCCATTCAAATTTGTCAACGTTAGAGACAATATGAATATAAACAAGGAGAATAGGTCCAGAATGTCAAATGAAACTGCAGACAGGCCAGGCATCTTGTCAAAGCTGAATGATATTGACCATGATTCAGACAGTTCTCCATCAATTTGTTCTTTGGATTGTGATGTCTCAGAATGTGACTGACTAGAATTCATTTTTTTCAGATATTTTCAATTTGGATGAGTTCAAACTTTGGACTTACACTCAAGCATCTTCGTTTCTTGAGCAATTTTCTTCAAACATTCTCACACTGTTTATAGAGCATTCTCACTGTATGACATATGTAACTTCAAAAAAATCCGGTTGGATTTCACTGTTATTTGGCATGGATTTTCCTTTGCTAAGTTGCTGTTAGATATCATACTTTGAAGATATTTTGATTCATAAAGAAGTATTTTGGTTTTGCGTGATTGGTGGTAATGAGCAATTGCCATCTTCACTCAGAGTATTAACAGAATAGCCAATGGAACAATATAGGGTCATTATTGCCCTCTTGTTGTGAATTTGATATATATTAAATGTTAAGTATAGATTTATTACCATAAAGACTGTGGAAGGTGAACCTGTGACTTTAACTTAAATTTTTATGTGGAAAATGTTAAATGATAGTTTATTGACTGAAAATTTTCGGAGTTGGTAGTGTCATTAAATTTAGTTTATTAAGTCTGAATAAAACCTCATCAAAGCAGAAGTTCAAGAACTTGAAATTTGGTTCATGAACTGTTCAAGAACCTTTTTAAACATTTTGCAGAATGGTTCATGAACTTGATTAGTTCAAGAACTTGCACCGGGGTTCATGAATGGTTCTAGAATCCAGAGCAAAGTTCATGAACTTTATACACCTCAAAACAAAGTTTCATGAACTTTTTACAAGATTCATCTAATGTTCATGAACTTGGCATAAGTTCATGAAAAGTTAGTGAACTTCATGAACTGTTTCGCAGGGGTACAATAATTGGAACAGAGGTTGTATTTAAAAGTATAATTACAGCAGGGTTACGTCATTCTTTCATTTATTCTTTCTCTCAAGTACCATTTTTATTAATTCATTATCACTCCGGTTAACAAGGCTGATCAGTGTGTCAGGTCCGGGGATTTGAACTCACAATCCATGTGTAAGAGGCCCGATATGTCTAGTCCAGCCCGGCTGAATAACTCTGTGGTTAACACATCTGAATCATGTGACTGTGGTTCAGGGTTGGAAACTAGATGGAAACTTTCTTTTCATCATTTTTTCGCCTCTGATCGGATATATCCGAGAAAAGTAGTCAGAGACTTAGAAAGTTGTGTTAGTATTGTTGTGAGAAAGCCAGTAAATACTTCCAGTGGTGCACTGAACACAGTGACATGAACTTGGCAGTATTGTTGTGAGAAAGCCAGTAAATACTTCGGTTGGTGCACTGAACACAGTGACATGACCTAGGCTGTTAACCCATTACCACACAATCCCTACTTTCGACGACCCTGAGATAGAAGCCTTTAGAAAACATTGTGGGGAAGGGAGGAAAGAAATTTCAAATTTTCTGTCACTTTTATTTTGTCCTCTGCAAATGCTTTCAATTCGGACAAGCCTAAAATTTTGTTGTTTGGTAAAGAGGTTTACAACATCATTGAACTCCAATACAAATGTCTTGTTAAGGGATTTGAACTTACAACTTCATTATTGCAGACATTGTGTGCCAAGCGAGGTACTTGAGGCAGTAAAGTAGTACAGGGTTTGCAATCCAAGGGTTGTAAGTTTAAGCCTAAGCTCTACCAATCTTGTCTTCAAAAATTGATAATGGCAAATTGGATATGACTCGGCAGTCTCCCATGATGTCTTTGTTGGAAAGCATCCGGCAACTTGGTGAAAGAAATGTGTGAAGCACTGATGTAAGTAGCTCGGAAAAAGCCTACACAGGTGCACTGACCGCCATGATATAACTGGGTTATGGTTGAAAATGGTGTTAAAAACCAAACCAAGCAAGTCAGTCCTTATAAAACAGCCGAGGTTGAGATTCTTGTTCATAAACTATCACAAATGTATTATGAAGTCGGTTACCTCACCTTTTCGTAACTGTTAAGTGATACTACTGACCTTTTTTGGACAGTGTAGATCAAGATCAGACTGCACAGAACGTGCAGTCTGATCTTTGATCTATACTTGCCGATAAGGAGATATCTCTCTCCGGAAAGTACCTTTGAAACAACATAATTTGGGATTTATTGCAACTTTCATTTCACTCATTTAGCAGGATAGGAATTAATATAACACAAGAAGTTTTCAGTGTTTCTCACTGTTGTGTAGAAACAATAACAAAACAACAAGTTTACATTTGTACAAATATTCTATAATTTATTCGTGATAAAATATAGAGGATAAAGTACATTCAATCAGAATAGAAAACGAGGAAAATGCTTGATAAATTGCTCATGTAATAAACATATTGCTCAATGAAGACATATTTAGTATTACATAATTTTTTTTTTTATAACAAAACTGAACATCTTATTCAAATTAACATTGGACTATGTAAGACAGTATATGGTAAATCAAAAACAGATATGGAAGAGACGCAAAACGTAAGTTCTTTTTATGTCATTTTCTTAATGAAATACGTGGTCTCTTGGTGGATAAATCACAGATATAAACAATTAGACCACAACAAACTCTTAACAAAGAATTCACGGAATTGCTCGTTTTTTTTTTTTAATCAAAAATGCATGATTTTGAGTCTAGAGGTGAAAATGAAATAAAGCAAATGTGCATAAAACAGGAGCTAACTCTCTCTCTCTCTCTCTCCCGCTCCCTCTCTCGTAAAACACGAATTGGACCGGAGATGAACAAATAGAAACCCGTAATTACTAATATAAAATGAAAATTTTACATAATTTTATTCGCATGTGGATTATGAAGGCTAGAAAAAAATAGGGTAGTCTGCGATTTGACAGCAGTTTGTAGAAAGGAAACATTTCAGAACGGCGTCAACGGTGCATACAGATATCAACTGCTGTCTTATTGTTTGACGGATAAACAATGTTTGATAGATTCTCCTTTGGTACTCAAATAATGTTTATAGATTCTCCAGAATTGTGATTTTTTTTTTTTTTTTCAAACGGGGAGTGGGTGGGGTAAATTATATTCATAATTCGCTTATTACTGGAAGGGAGTGGGTGGGGGAAAAGGCGTTAATAAATAAATAAATTGAGCTAAAATAAAGAATTATATGATGACAAGATTTTCAACGACAGCTTGATAACTAAACAAAGTACAATGCAATGTTGAGAATAAAGTAAATTATCTCATATCCCGTCGAAAGTCTGTCATAAACTATCACAAACATACATTTGTGAAGTTCATTAGAAGAAAATGGAGCTCAGTTTGATAAAACTTTAAACATTAAAAGCGGAGAATGTAGACAAAGATCAGACTGCACGTATGTGCAGGCTGATCTTTGTCTGCATTCTCCGCAAAAGGCATTATCAGTCACATATAAGTTATAAAAGAGACTCACCGTAACCATGGTAACGATGGAATACATTATGGTGCAGATTTAGATGTTGGATGACTGAAGTACAGGATGATCTACAAAGTCCAGGTCGAGGTGCCATCACAGCAGTCGGACCACAGTAACAAAGTTATTTAATGGCGGCCCGGCTTCATGGCCGATATATAATTTGTCTCTATAACAACACAGAGCCCCGGGAGTCACTATATACCCTGAAGTCTGATCTAACACCGACTTGTATCGAGTCAGATCAGAATCCAGTTTATAAACTTTGTTGTCTGACCATCCACACACATAGACGTTGTTATCTGGGTCTACACTGATTGCTTGAGGCCTCGACCCTTTAATTGTAATTTGTGAGACCACTTGCCCCTCAACATTTCTACATTCTACTTTGTGAGTGCCCCCATCGGTCAACAAGACTCGTCCAGAAACAACGGCGAGACCAGGAGAACGGATATGAGGGTCAAACTTGTTTAGCGTCTCTCCGTCTGTAGAGAGTATATAAACATAGTAGGGAGAGCCATAACGACCTTCTCTACAGACGGTAAAAATCTTGTCATCATAAAACTGTATACGGTAACACTGTTCCTCTGTTTTGATGACTTTTAGAGGTTTTGCGGGTTTTTTACGTAAATCTATAAACATTATTTGACGTTTCCATGGTAACGTTACTGCTATCAAACATTGTTTACCCGGATCAGCCCGGTCTGTTCCAGAAATATCAGAACTACTGCCGGACACTAAGTTCGGTTCAATAGAATTCTGTTTTAAATGTATTTCTGTAACATTCCAAGGTATAGAGTCCCCAGGTCTAGACCCTACAAACCGTATATAACGTTGTAACACGTGACTTCCTACTTTAAATATTTTAATACAATCATTAAACCAATCACAGACTACCCACCTTTTGTTCTCCAGTCCACACAATCCAGATATCCTACAATCTTTCTGATCCAATTCGTGTTTTACTTCAACCCGATCACATACAATGGCGCGGCGTCTGAAAAATATTTGTTTTCTCTGTCTCTCGCTCTCTTTCACAAGATCGACAACGAACTTCCTTCTCATTCTCTTTCTCTCTTTCTTCTCTCTCTCTCTCTCCGCTCTCTGCAACCTTTTCTTAATTCTCACCAAAAGTCCTTTTTTCTCACTCTCCTCTCTCCTCACTTTCATCCCTTCATGACCTCCATGTTCAGACAGACATTCAACACAAACATACATTTTACACACAAAACAGAGAAACACCGCCACTCTCTCATACAACTTTCTCGTATGCTCGTCCCACTCAGACCTCGATTCCTTATAATTCCCCGGACACTCATCTCGCACACAGCTTTCACACTTAGCTCCTTTTCTAACATTATCATTAACACTTAATTCTTTTAACTGCATATATAATTCTTCTTCTTCCTCTTTTCTTCTCTGTTCTTCCCACAATTCAACAAAGCTGTTTTCACCACCTTCCGCCATGTTATATCTGTATCTTGTCTGCAATAGATTTAGATCTTTCAGTTAATTAGAATTATTACTTTATAGAACAATACTGCATTTTAACGAACCTAAAGAAAGGGGTTTTGGAAAACATTGAGGGAAAAGGAGAAAATGCTGGTAACCAGCATTTTCACCTTTTCCCACAATGTTTTCTCGCTTTTCAAAGAAAGATGCCGTTATTTTAAGAACATCTTATTTATCAAGATGCAGTTATTTCAGTTTTCTAGCTTTTTTGTGTTAAGAACGGATAGATCCATTAAAATGAGGAAATTACAAAGAAATGCTTTTAACATCCGATCACTGTTTAGACGATGGTTATGTGGGAAAGCAGCCAGCGAATTTGGTTGCATAATTGATAAAGAGCTGGTAAAGGAACTCCAGAAAAAGCATAGATCGGTGCACTGGGTGCTGCGATATAATCTTAAGAGTGTTGAAAACGGCGGTAGACAAGCATTTAAACAAGCAAAAAAAGTTGTAATCTGAGTTATCTGTGTTTCAAAATTCCTTTTTGCTCAGACTAGCCTAATGATTAGCCCAAATATTTTAGCTCAGCCAATCAACAGACAGGTCTTAAATCTGATCAAACATGTAGCTAAACTTGTAGATTAACAGTTACCTGTTTACCTGAAATACTTAAATATCAAGTTGTGAACAAATTGGACTGTTATAGATCTACACTGGCTGTTCTTTGGATGATTTCTGAAAAAGAAGTAAACAATAATGTTGGTAGATCTATATTTAGCATAAGGTCAAGTTTAATTATTTCTGACAGATAAATCTAGATCTAGATCGAGATCTACTGATTGTATGATCTAGATTAATCAATAATTTTGTTTAAGAAAATAATCCAAACTCTACTGTAATGTCGCCTCTAAGCTGTCGCTGTGGTAAAACTTAGATCAAGATTTAATCTAATAGATCTAACTGTTGAAAGTTGCATTAAATTCCATTTAACAAACATTTGTCCACTATACTCTCTTGTGGAAGACATAATGTTCGGTATTTCTGAGAAAGAAAACCTGAAAAGAAGCAGATAACGCAGATCTAAGATCAGACTGCATTCTCTGTAGTCTGATCTTAACCCACACTCTTAGAAGCAATTTGAAAGATTCCATGAACAAAACACACGAAAAACCGTGCAAATCTCATTTATAAATAAAAAAAATACTCAAATATGATCAAAGTATCCAAGTTCTCTAGATTCGTCCACACCTAAAGTTCTAAAGCAATAACTGCTAGAAATACACGGACATTGTAATGAAACGCTGGCACTGGAGACAAAAATTACGTCATAAGTATGACGTCAGTCTTGAAGGCGGCATCGACAATATTGCTCGACATAAATGAATGAACCTTTTTCAGAGTGTATTAGATCTACATCTATAACTTTCAATTGACTTGATTTTTAATTCCTCATCGAAGTTGGCGATGCACAAAACGTACCGTGTAATAAGTAAGTTTCACTGCCCATGCTGTCATGGATAGCTTTTCAGACGGCGTGCATCAGGATCAGACTGCACACAACGTACCGTGTAATAAGTAAGTTTCACTGCCCATGCCGTCATAGATAGCTTTTACAGACGGCGGGCATCAAAATCAGACTACACAAAACGTACCGTGAAATAAGTAAGTTTCACTGCCCATGCCGTCATAGATAGCTTTTACAGACGGTGTGGATCAAGATCAGACTGCACAAAACGTACTGTGTGATAACTAAGTTTCACTGTCCATGCCGTCAGAGACAGCTTTTACAGACGGTGTGCATCAAGATCAGACTGCACTAAACGTACCGTGTAATACGTAAGCTTCACTGTCCATGCCGTCATAGATAGCTTCTACAGACGGTGTGCATCAAGATCAGACTGCACAAAACGTACCGTGTAATAAGTAAGTTTCACTGCCCATGCCGTCATAGATAGCTTTTACAGACGGTGTGGATCAAGATCAGACTGTACAAAACGTGCCATGTAATAAGTAAGTTTTACTGCCAATGCCGCCATAGATAGCTTTAACGGATGGTGTGCATCAGGATCAGACTACACAAAACTTGCCGTGTCATAAGTAAGTTTCACTGCCCATGTCGGCATAAGTATCTTTTACAGACGGTGTGGATCAAGATCAGACTGCACAAAACATGCCGTGTAATAAGTAAGTTTCACTGCCGATGCCGTCATAGACAGCTTTTACAGACGGTGTGAATCAAGATCAGACAGCACAAAACGTACCGTGTAATAAGTAACTTTCCTTGTCCATGTCGTCATAGATAGATTTTACAGACGGTGTGGATCAAGATAAGACTGTACAAAACGTACCGTGTAAAAAGTAAATTTCACTGCCCATGCCGTCATAGATAGCTTTTACAGACGGGGTGCATCAAGATCAGACTACACAAAACGTACCGTGTAATAAGTAAGTTTAACTGCCGATGTCGGCATAGATCTAGATCTAGCTTTTACAGACGGTGTGGATCTAGATCAGACTACACAAAACGTGCCGTTATTAACTCTCTCACTGCCGATATCGCCATAGATAGCTTTTACAGATGGTGTGGATCTAGATCAGAGTACACAAAACGTGCCGTTATTAACTCTAACTGCCGAACTCGTCAAAGATAGCTTTTACAGACAAATGTGGATCTAGATCAGAGTACACAAAACGTGCCGTTATTAACTCTCTCACTGCCGATATCGCCATAGATAGCTTTTATAGACAAATGTGGATCTAGATCAGACTACACAAAACGTGCCGTTATTAACTCTCTCACTGCCGATATCGCCATAGATAGCTTTTACAGATGGCGTGGATCTAGATCAGACTGCACAAAACGTGCCGTGTAATAAGTATAATAAATCTTACTGCTTATGGACTCCTAAGGGAGCTTTTTCACACGGCCTTCCTCGAGATTAGACTACACAATAGGTGCAGTCTGATCTTTAATCTACACTGTCCGTCATACATGATGTTAATTTTGACCAAAATCGGCTTCGATCGCTGTGAAATGTTACTTTTAGCCTGCGAGAAAAGTTGAATCCATAATTTTAGATCTAGTTAACAGTGACAGGATAAAACTATGTCATCAATTGTCGGAAATTATTTTTGTTGAGTGGAGCAATCGGACAGTGTAGATTTAAGATCAGGCCGCATGTTGGGTACATCTGTAGACACACACTGGTCTTTCTAAGCCACTGGCTGCTTTCTCATATAGACACTGTCCCACGCTGTGAGAGAAACAAATCTAATGAAACAACGGTTATCATCAGTGTTTCTAGATCTAATTTATGTTTTTTGTCTACTCGGATGAACGGAAGTTGTACATTTATGATCAGATTGCAGGTTCTATACAGCCTGATCTTAGTATATATACATTTTTTTTCAATTTTTACAAGTCTTAAATTATGTTGTTTGAAAGTGTAACTTTGGTATTTAAATGACGGGACAGTCTATTTGCAAAATGGGAATTCTATTTTTGGATTACTTCCTATGTCGTCATCGTTTCTTCTTTTTTTATGAACCGATATGATTAAATGCGTGATTTTGACCATGAGATTAATGAAACGAGTAAATTTGCAAACTCTTAGCGCGAACAGAAATAGGAAAGGGCTCTAGAGTGTCTTTCATGTAAAACGCAGAACCATTACTGAGGTTCGAAACCGAGACATCCAGCTTTTAATTTCTCACATTCACTACGCGGGCCACGCAATGACTAACATGCTCATCATATTAACTAGTGAGGTGATATGTTAAAAGGTGAGGTGATTTGTCAAGAGGTAGGGTAATTTGTTAAAAGGTTAGGTGACATGTTAAAAGGTGACGTGTATGTTAAAAGGTGAGGTGACATGTTAAAAGGTGAGGTGTATGTTAAAAGGTGAGGTGACATGTTAAAAGGTGAGGTGATTTGTTAAAAGGTGAGGTGATTTGTTAAAAGGTACATTACACCATTATCAATTGTTGGTATGTTTTTTCAGTGTTAAAACAGTAACGTGTTAAAACAGTAACGTTACTTGGAAGGCTGATCATTGGTCGCCCGGCAGAAGCCGGAGACCTTATATTTAATATAGTCGGGAAGAGATGTTGATGGAGAGAGATCTTTCATCATATTCGCCAGGTTTATATTTTTAAAATAGGTGTGAATGTTTGTGAAATTGTTGAGTGGTGTTTTCATAACCTTTTTTGAAGCCGTTGACTTGTTTTGAACCCGATAGAGAATCGTGAAAGAATTATTAACGGTCTGGTGCACAATGTTTTGTGAAACAATTAATGTTCTGGTGCAGAATGCA
>CALSFA010000010.1:0-21123 GCA_943736015.1 Tridacna crocea
GTAGCATCATCTAGTGACCCTTTATAAAAATAATTAAAATTATCCCCTTGGGGTCATATTTTGGCTCTGTGCCCTGGTGCACACTATTTCACATGGAATCATAGAAGGAAATTTTTAAAATCAATTCCATCTAAAAAGGAGAAATTGTTTGTAACAAGAAATTTCTCCTTTCTCACAATCTTTTCTACCATATGGATCACTTATTTTTCATTTAAGATACATTTTAAAATGTCTTCTGCAATTTGTTTCAATTTGGAACAGTCTAAAATTTTGCCGTCTGGTAATGGCTAAACTACAAGTCAAAAAGGGAACCAGACACTGTGAAGAGAAAAAATTGATGATAAGCAGCAGCTTTTAGCTCCACTGGCCAAAGACAAAGAAGAAAATCTGTAAACATATTTTTGTGACAAACGCCTGGGTATGCCTTATTTGAAAAGAATTAATAGCCTGCCCTTGATAAACCATATAAGTTACAAATATACTCAGGTGAGCGATATAGGACCATCATGGTCCTCTTGTTTTCTAAATGATGGTGGATATTGACCAGATTTTTGCTTTGTAGGTAAACCACTATCACTTATGCATCAAGTTCAACTTTCGTTCCTCTCCACTTATTTTTCACAGATTTGGGGGCCTTGGACTTTAAAATTTTCAATGATGAAACACTTTTCTACACTTCTTAGCTTCACTGGCGGAAGGCCATTGGGCTTATGTAATGGCCCAGTGTCTGTCGTGCATCTGTCCATCCGTCGTCTGTGTGTCCATCCATTCTTACTTGCATTAACTTTTATTTTCAAACATCTCTGAAACTACCTATACCATTTTGATGAAACTTTACAGAAATGATCCTGCCATGGGCCTTACAGAATTCCCTTAGAGAATTTATTCCTTCAAAAACTCTGGTTGCCATGGCAACAAAACTGAAATTTGGTGTCTAGGTTTATCTAGTGGACCTGTACCAAGTTCCAACAAATAATATCCCTGGGGTCAAAATTGGCCCCATCCAGGGGGTCACAAGTTTTATACAGGCTTATATAAGGAAAACTTTAAAATCCTTCTGGTACCTAGCCATAGGGCTTAGGGCCACCAAATTTGGCAAGTATCTTTATCAAGTGATGTCTACCAAGAGTGCCCAAATTATAGGCCTGGGGTCAAATTTGGTCAGGTCCCGGGGTCACAAGTTTTATATTGGCTCATATAGGGTGAACTTTTAAAATCCTGGTGGTACCTAGCTATAGGGCCTAGGGTTGCCAAATTTTTCATGCATCTTTATCAAGTGGTTGTCTACCAAGAGTGCACAAATTATAGCCCTGGGCTCAAATTTGGCCTGGCCCCGGAGGTCACAAATTTTATATGGGCTTAAACATGGATAATTAAAAATCTTCTCATACCAAGCCATAGGGCCTAGTGCCACGATTTTGGCATGCGTCTTTTCAAGTGGTTGTCTACCAAGAGTGCCCAAATTGTAGCCCTAGGGTCAAATTTGGCCCGGCCCAGGGGGGTCACAAGGTCTATATGGGCTCATATTGGGAATGCTGTAAAAATCTACTTGTACATAGCCATAAGACTTAGGACTACCAAATTTTGCATGTAGCATTATCTAGTGGGTCTCTGCCTGGCCTTGGGGTCAAGTTTGTCCTAACACTAGGGGTCACAAATTTTACATGAGCTTTTGTGGTGAAAACTTTAGAAATTGACAGGTTACTAACCATAATAAAGACTAGGGCTACTAAATTTAGCTCTGTCTCATGGGTCTCATATTTTACAGGGCCTTTTATTGAAAAAACTTTGAAAATCTTGTTTATAACCATTCTAGACCTGTATCATTTGCAGCTTTATCTTGTGAACCTCCACCAGGATTCAAGTAATTATAGCTTTGTGGTCAAAATAGGCTTTGCCCGGGGGTAATAACTTTCTTGTAGGATCTTATATCAAATAAAAAAAAAATTGTTTGTCCTCAAGTTCGAACCAGTTGGCCAAATATTGTAATGTTTGGCTTGTAGTGTTTTTATTTATTAGCTAATGGAGCAATACAGGGCCATTATGGCCCTCTTGTTTTCTAAACCCTGGTACATATTTACTTCATTTTTGGTGTATAAGTCAACCACCATGACTTACAGACCAAGTTACAGTTTTGTTCTGCTCCACTGCTTTTACACAGATTTGCAGGCCTTGGTTTTGGAAATTTTCACTGATGAATGTTAAATGTTTTCGGGGGTAACTGGAATAAGTTTGTCCGTCCGTCTCTCGGCATGTCTGTTCGTCTGTCTGTGTGTCCATCTGTCTGTGTGTCTGTCTGTCTGCCTGTGTACAAAATACTAGCAGTTTTGTGTCGTGAACTCCTCTCAGAGTTTTCCTTCAATTGTATTGAAACTATGCATGTAATATTGAATATCGGGGTAATTCACGTTTTTGAGGTCGTTTACATTCACAGAGGCCCAAAAATGCTTTAACGCCCAAGTGCAAAGCACGAGGGTGTTTAAGTATTTTGAGGGCCTCTGCAAATGTTAACTGAAAAAACATGAATTAACGCTATTATTGCATAAAGTAAAGGTATTTTAACTATGATTTGCACAGATATAAAAAATATTTCCATAGAAATGCGAATAGGTGAACTTGTACTGTACATAAATGGGTCAAAACCGGAAGTCCACCAAGTTTTTGTTAAGAGTGGTATAGGGCCATTAGTCCTGTATGCCAGTTTTGATTCTCTCTGTGTAAATACAACTTGCACATGTTTGGACAAATACACCTAGGATGAATGAGTGGATATGAATTTCTGTAACTGAAAGACGATGGTGGGTTCGATCGACATCAAGCGAGAAGGACCAATAATGTTAAAAAGTGGGTGGGATGTAGCTGGTTTAGAGTACATTTCACGGGTGAAGTTTTGTTCAGATCTCGATTACACTGAGGTCCTGTGCAAAATTTGGTTATTGGTGTACTAATATCATCAAAGACATGCTGCGAAAAGGATCTAATATGCTACAAATTCCTACAGTTTGATGTCAGAGTCTAGGGAAAATCTGACAAGGACAGACTTTGTTTACAAGGTAGACCTGAATCCAGGATATTGATAGTACAAAGGCGGGCGTTAACAGTGCGTGAATTTACTGATTAATACACATTTTCTCCTGTTAACCATCCGATTTTTACACGTTAATACATGCTTATAATGGCCCGAAAAGGCACCCCTGGTTGAGGAATTTTCTTCCCTTGAACTTGACATTTTTTTCTGTGGAATCTGTGGCGGGCTATTAAGTCACATTCAGTGACAGCTCTACTTTAAGTAATTAAATTATAACACCTATACACGGTAAGCTAGTACCTGCTGGTGATAAGGTCATTGTCATCTCACAAGTTAAAGGTCATATTTCTGAAAATTTGCTTTTACAGGGGCAATCGTGTTTCACAAACACGTCTTGTCTTTGTAAAACTTCTTCATGGAACTTACTTTAACGAGAAAAGTGCTTATATATCTGACTTTCCTTAAAGCATTGCATACAAAGACCGACATGATGCTTGTAACTCTGAAAGTGGGTCAAATACATTTTTTCCCCTCCACAGGGTTTCACAAACTATGCCTGCCAGCATTATATATACGGCCTGTAGGGGACTCATTATTGCTCTGCAATACTGACTCAGTATTGCTCTGCAATACTATCAGAATGCTTGTTTTTACACGATACAGCATGAGTTTGAGATCAGTTGTGTTTTAAATTACAAAATACCATTCTTGAAGAAAGAATTTTACATTTGAATGGTTTTGATAAACACTAGGCTGCAGACCAATGGACCCAGAGATCATCAAAGATCCCATCAATACACTGGAGAATGTGTATGAAAAACTCAAGAGATTGGCAGAGGAGAGTGCATACTGCAAACTCTGGCAGTTCCACTGGGACATGGCTGATGAAGAAGGATGGATTAGAGGGGATGAACAGCTCATGTCTGCTCCAGATTTTGGTCGTCACCTTACTGTCATTTATCTCTTAATTAACAAAGAAAAGGTTGGTTATCATTCCTACATTTGTTTATTGTTGTTTACAAGGCTTACGCTATTTTGCATATTATATATGATTGATTACCTATGGGGTTTGAATACATAGGTTTTGGGTTATTCCAAACAAAGTTCCTTGTGTTTTATGTTAACAGAACTTAATTGTCTTATGGTTCTCTGTGGCTATATAAAGATGTTAGGTGTAACCTTATATAACCCTGAGATTGAACCCAGCTAGCAGTAACTAGCACTAAATGACAGTGTTAGCCACATCGAAATGTCCTTGGCCGAAGTGCATTGAAATACTGGAAAAACCTTGGACAGACATGAGAGGTTGCCAGGTTTGAAGCAATGATGAATGTGGCCTAAAACAATTCTTACAGTCATTATTCCTATGCATTCTATAAAATTTCCAATAATGAATAGGTTAACTCTCAAGCAAACAAAAACATAAAGAGTTGTCTAAGTTGAAAGTTTGTATCGATTCACAGAATATGGAGGATGAGATGACTGCCAGACACTCCCATTTGCAGTCTTTATTACAAGTTGGTAATGATCTCATTTTGGCTGGCAATTTTGGCACAGACAAGGTCCAAGAGCGCATAAACGAGATAAACGAGCAGTGGGAAAGCCTCGTAGATCTGTCAGCCTTCAGAAAAAAAACTCGCCTAAATAAAGCTGTGGACTTCTATCAGGTATGGATAATCAGTAATCGGCCACAAAATCAATTAATAATGCAGTTGGTAAAAGTGGAATGCTGACAGATGAAAAGTGATAAAGTATACTTTGTCGGTTTTCTAGTTCTTGCAGTACTAGTGGTGTAACCATGTCTTGTCTTGACTCGTCTTGCAGGCATTAGTGATGGATACATGGATTCAAAATTAAAGGCCATGTAAAAGTATCTATGTTAACATGTCTTGTCTTGACTCATCTTGCACACATTAGTGATGGATATACATGGATTCAAAATTAAAGGCCAAGTAAAAGTATCTATGTAAACATGTCTTGTCTTGACTCGTCTTACAGACACTAGTGATGGATGCATGGATTCAAAATTAAAGGCCAAGTAAAAGTATCTTTGTTAACATGTCTTGTCTTGACTCGGCTTACAGACACTAGTGATGGATGCATGGATTCAAAATTAAAGATCCGCTAGCTGCCAAAAGTAACAAACTGTCAGGTCAAATTGCAGGCAAATTTAACTCAGACCATGTAAAAGTATAAATTCATGTTACCATATCTTGTCTTGACACTTCTTACAGACACTAGTGATGGATACATGGAATCAAATTTAAAGATCCCTTGCAGCCAATAGTAATAAACTGTCAGGTCAAATTGCAGGCAAATTCAATTCAGACCATGCAGGAGTATTTATGTTAACATGTCTTGTCTTGACTTGTCGAGTCTCATCTTGACAATGTATTTAGTACAATCTAAGTTCCCGAGAGGTCTTGACCAAAGAACAAAATTTTTGATAACCAAATTGAAAGGGTTTGCAGACAACAAATTTAGCTCAAGTGATGATTTCTTCCTTTGATGGGGTAGAAAACATTTGGAGAAAAGGAGAAAATGCAGGTTACCAGCATTTTCTTGTTTTCCCACAATGTTTTCAAATGACTTCTTCTTCAGACTTCTTAAGACGCAGATTGTGTGGTAAGTGCATAAGCATAGATTAATCTAAGCAAGAAATCTAAATGCATTACAAGTATAATATCCTAATCAAGTATGTTCTCCTTCATCTTTCAGTTATTTTGCTGACGCTGACGACATAGGTGCATGGATGCATAAATACATTGCGCATGGTCTCTAGTGATGATGTGGGTCATGATGAAGCCAATAATCAGTCCTTGTTGAAAAAAAACCAACGATGAGACAGATGAGCTGAAGAACTACCAGTCTGTGATAGAAGCCTTGCATGAGTAGGCTGCTAATGTGGGAGAGCAGGTGAGCCCTCAATGTACACCATGTGTCTTCTTAAGTAGATGTTTATCCAATATAAATGTAAGCTGAAAGGAGTACTTTTTGATACATTTTCAAACAAGAGTATCTTTGACCTTAGAGTAGCCCAGATTTTGAAAGGATAGAGGGAAATTTAGCAATCGACTGTTTGTCACAGAGAGTGAATGGAACACTGTCTTGATTATTAAGCTTTAGTTCATGCTTTCCGGTAGGATATCGAGAAATAGCAGTGAAAATATTTTTCAATCTTACTCTGGTACCACCAGTGGAAATACAGATTTTCATGTTCTTTTTGCCTACGTAAATCGCGCATGCCTCACAACCAGATGGGAAATATGACGTCATATACCTTACATTTCTTGTGCTCGACATAATATATTGAAATGCATTGCTATGCGGGAGGGGCATGCCAGGGGGAATAACGGAAAAAACTTGTACTGGATTTTGATAAAGCTCCTCCCAGAAAGGGTTAAAAGCATGAAATAAATAGAATTTTCGTTTTTTCTGGTGAAAGATCGAAATTTATTTCATCTCGTGAACACCATCGGTAATATTTTCACTCATGGCTGTGCTACTTGTGAAAATATTACCGATGGTTTTTACTCGATGAAACAAATTTTGATCTTTCACCAAAAGAAACAAATATCCTCTATTTTTTAATGCTTTTCAGTAGATTCTCAAGAAATAGTGCTGGATTTTGGCTTGTATTTCATGGTTATGATCAGTGAAACATACTGATCTCCTATCTTCTATCTGTTCAGCTGATGGAGGGAACTGTAGTGCCCTGTATAAGTAGCCTATGGAAACAGCATGTGCCTGAGCTTTGTGTGATATTGCAATTTTTTGTTAGATGAGGGGTCATGCCATGGGGAAACCGAAAACAACTGTACTGGATTTTGATCCCAATTTAACCAATTACCACACAATCCCTACTTTTGACGACCTTGAGAAAGAAGCCTTTAGAAAATACCAGCATTTTCTCCTCTTCCCACAATGTTTCCAGTCCTTCCCAAATCAAATTTTGATTTTTCAGTCACATTTATTTTGTCGTCTGCAAATGCTTAAATATGGAACCAGTCTATAAATTAGTGGTTTGTTAACAGGGTTAACAGGGCTTAGAAGCATGAAATAAATGGAAAAATTTTGGTGGTTTTTTTTTTTGGTGAAAGATTGAAATTCATGTCATGGTGAGAACATCACTGGTAATGTTTACAGTTGTGGCACATTGCCAGTTATGAAAATATTACTGATGATGTTCATTTGATAACTTTTGATCTTTTATCATAAAGAACAAACTATATCCTTCATTTCATCAGTTTTTATATTACAGGATAGAGTCCGAGTCTGTATAGCGTACATTGGGTAGCATCGACTGACTGTACCAAGAACTACTGGAACTTGCTAAGATTAGAAAACAAGATTATTGGATGCATTGTCCTTGTGCAAACTCTTACATGAAGCTGACAGTGTGGTTACTTGTATCGATGAGAAGGTAATCTTTTGTAACCAGTTACGAATGATCAATCTTGCATTTATGCCACATTGAGGTAGAAGGCTTTTGAAAAAATTGAGGGAAAGAAGACAATGCTGGTAACCTGTGTTTACTGTTTCCACTATTTTCTATTTATTTGAAAGACAGATTCAAAGAGAGGAGCATTTCATATGTTGTCTTCCAAAGCTTTCATTTGAGATGAGATCAAAATATGGTCACATGGTAAAGACATGTATTGTTGTAGAGTTGGAAATAGCCGCAAATAGTGCGAGTTTACATATAACATGCACATAGCTGTGAATTTGAAAAAGAAGCATTTTTGAAGAATGTGAGCTTACACATCATGTTAATCTGTTTTAAGATAAATGAAGATGTTGAAAGTACAAAATAAGAGAGTTTACACACTATTGTCAGACGTTCAAGAAACAGAAAAATTGAAATTAGTGAGCTTACACAGTCATTACATACAATTATCTGAAAAATTAAACCCAAGAAAAAAGTTAACTCCCAAGTCATGTACTGGTAAAACCATTACCGTGAAAGAAAAAATGTGTTAGAAAAGTTTAAAACAAGCATCTTAAACCTTTCCCAAAGAATCCCTGATTTTTACGGGTCTGGAATAGTAGCCTTTTGAAAACATTGTGGGAAAAAGGGAAAATGCTGGTAACCAGCATTTTCTCTTTTTTCCCACAATGTTTTCTACCCTATCATAGACAGAAATCATCTTTTCAGCATGAGTTAAATTGTCATCTGCAAACGCTTTCAATTTGGTCTAGTCCAAAAATTTGTCGTTAAGGGTTAAATACCATACCTGAGAGTGCTTGATTTTTAATCTAGAGAAATTACATATAGGATAGTGAAATACCATCATATATCCAACTCACATTGTGATAAGTAAAAGTCTTTCTTGGCTGTTCCAGGATAAACTCCTCACTACTATGATTGTAACTGACGACATTGAAGAGCTTGCCATCATGAAGCACCTTTTTGAAGGCTTTGAACATGATGAATGCCAATGCTTCCAAGGTTGGTGTGGTGAACCAACTTGCATGACAGCTTCTACAAGTGGAACATCCAAATGCTGCTGAAGTTATCCAGCGACAAGTATGTGCTTAATTAAAGCAAAAGAAAGCCTATTTCATCCATAGCTCGAGATAAGAAGGAGCAATGGTATTCTGAATCGATTATTTCTCTTCCAAACCCTATGAGATGAGAGTTGGAGAGTTCTAATGAGTACCCATAACATAACGTTTCAGGGGGGGAGGGGGGGGGGATTTGATTTATATTTTCAATTTGAAATCTGAATCACTCCCTCTAACCAGAGCTCTTCATCTCATGTAAGAACTTCAAGAAAAAATTCAGAAAATATGTCTGTATACAGTCATGCAGAAGTATTTACTTGCAGGGTTTAACCCTGTACCACACAATCCCAACCCTGAGAAAGAAGCCTTTTGAAAACATCGTGAGAATTTAACCCTTTCCCAAACAATTCCTGGTTTTTACGGGTCTGGAATAGTAGCCTTTTGAAAACATTGTGGGAAAAGGAGAAAATGCTGGTAATCAGCATTTTCACCTTTTCCCACAATGTTTTCTACCCTATCATAGAAATCATCTTTTCAGCAAGAGTTGAATTGTCGTCTGCAAAAGCTTTCAATTTGGTCTAGTTCAAAAGTTTGTCGTTTGGGAAAGGGTTAAGGAAAAAATTCTGGTAATCAGTATTTTCTGCTTTTCCCACAATGTTTTCTACCCTGTTAGAAATTAATTTTAAATTTATTTGGGTTACATTTATTTTGTTGCCTGCGAGTGCTTTCATTTTTGGATCATCTAGAATTTTGTCCTTTGGTAAAGAGTTAAACTCATTCGCATGATCAATTACTTTTGGAAGATAACTTGTAGAAATTTGAAAGGGCTGCAAAATTTTTGAAGAGAAAATACTGACAATGAAATTTGTGATTTTCTGAGCAATTACCTCTTTTTCACAAATTGTTAAAAATCCATGCAGAAGAAATAAAGACAAAGCTTCTCTTCACCCTTTGTATAGTTAATACCTATATCCAAAAGCAAGCACAGTCTTAAACTATCTAAACCTGCTAAATGTTTATTTTCAAACTACAGCTGGATACAATCTTAGAGAGATGGTTGAAGAGAAGAGAGATGAAATAGAATCAACCCATGGTCTACAAAACTTCCATATTGAATGTAATGAAACCATTGTAAGTTATTCCCACTTCATCTTCTTGTTTAAATGTCATGTAAATTCTTGAGAAAGTTCTTTTCTACAATTTAATCGTAATAATGCAGTTTTACAATAAAAAAGGTGAAAGTATTGGTAGTTATAGTTTTCTTTCAGAATTAATCTAAGAAGCAGTCATCTGGAAATCAGCAAGTTATCAGAAGAAAATTTGTCGGTTTTGACAGTAATTCTACCAAATACTAACATGGAGGCCATTTTTACAATTCCTTTCACAAAAATACTTTGTCAGAAATCCCAATACTGTCTGTATTAAGAAAATTTTCTAAAAATGTGTATGAAGGGCACTTGTCCGAAACATTGCTTTTTTTACTTAACTGATAACAAGTAATCCAGACAAGCGGGGTATTTGAATCTATCATGCACAATTGTCAAAAAACACAAGTTGGTGCAAATTTAAGACAAATTTTGCTGCCAAATGTGTTTTAATTTTGTTATTGGAATTTATACTGCTCACAAATTTGTGTCAAGCCTTACCATCAACCAACTTTGTTGAATTCCTGTGATTGAAGCAGATGACATTAAGAGCCTTGCTCTAAACTACATGGTATTGCCAAGCATGTAGTAACTGGATGAATAGAACTATGCTGTCTGCCTGTACTCATAAGTTCTGAAATGTTCTTTTTTCTAAGGGACAGGGTGGTCAGAACTAGTTCTTTGAACAACACTAAAAACGTTTGCCTGTATGGGGGCATTTGTGTTTAACAAACACACCTTGTCTAAATAGAACTTCTTCAATGAACTTAATGAGGAAAACGCATATAAGCATTTTCTCTAGAGTAATGTAAAACCTTTGAAAATTTTGTTTGTAACTACCGCAGTAAAATGTAGCCCTGGTGATAAATGGAGCAAATAAAGTTTCTTGATAGGTTGGTCATTCTGAAATGAAAAATGGTGTCATCATAATCTGTTTAACTCTTTGTTTTACTCTTTGGCACATGAAAAAAAAATGGACACCAACTAATTGAAGCACTTTGCAGACCACAGAATTAGTGTAGCTCAAGTGATACTTAGTGTTATCAAAACATTGTCTTTTTACATCGATAGCACCCCCTTTTTCCATGAAGATTGCTACCCTTTGACACTTAAGTTATTTTGCCAAATTTTCTTTGCTGCCTCCGAATAATTTCTAATTGGACAAGTATACAATTTTGTTCTGTAGTAAATGATTGAGGTAATAAGGAAAATAGGAAGAGAATAATACACATAGGGGTTAAACTTTATGTATTAATTATACCTTAGGGCAAATGTTAAGCCTATTTTATATTCCTTAAAAAAGAGGTAAACAAAGACCGAAATGACATGGCATATGACTTTATTTTGTGTGGTGCATTTCATCCATTGATTTAACTCTACCATACAACAAAATGTTAGGCTGGTCCAAATTGAAAACCATTGCAGACAACAAGATTAATGCGACTCAGAAATAGAAATTTTTTTCTGGAAGGGCAGAAAACTTTCTGGGAAAAGGAGAAAATGCTGGTTCTCCTTTCCACACAATGTTTTTAAAAGGCTGCTTTTTCAAGGCCAAGAAAACCAGTCATTGTTTGGGAAAGAGTTAAATGCTTAACATAGATATTAAAGAAAAATTAATGATACATTTGGGCAAAACAATTGTTTTAACTGAATGAGATGGAATATGCTTTTTTCCCATAGATGTATTTTTCTTCTTATTTTTCCAGATAATGACAGGATGTTGTATTATTCAGTTTTGAGGAGGTCACTTTTGTATTTAATGACGCGGAAGCATACAGTCATAGTGTGAGAAAAGCACCAACATATACTGTGACAGAAGCACCAACATACACAAGACTCTTACAGAGTAAAATTTTACAATGTCCTATGAGTCGGGTGAGTAGCATCTCTTATCATTGTTGACTCTTTACCAGACAATAAAACTTAAAACTTGTCCAGGATTTGGCTCCATTGGTGGGACTTATCTTTCATAGGATAGAGAACATTTTGGGACAAGGAGAAGATGCTCATGAGGGATAAAAAGAAAATGTTGGTTACCAGCTTTGTCTCCTTTTCCTACAAAGTTTTCAAAAGCTGTCTTACTCGGAGTTGTTAAAACTCGTGATTTTTGGTAAAGTGTTGACTCATTACCCCATGAACCAAATTTATCTTGGAAAACATAAAATGATAAAGGTTAGCCCTGAAGTCCCTCGCTTTGAGCCATTTTACCAAATACACCCTTTTTCAAATCTCTTCTGAGATGTGATTTTAACTCTTTTGTACACAGTCCTGACTTAATGACTCCCAAGAAAGAAAGCTTTTGAAAACATTGTTGGAAAAGGAGAAAATGCTGGTAACCAGCATTTTCTCCTTTCCCCCCCAATATATTCTGCCCTACCCAAATCCGATGTCAATTTTTGGGTCTCCCCGTGGGGTCTCGGGTTTTTTTTTTTTTTGTTGTATAGAATAGGACCTCGGCCTTTCTCTATGGCATGTCGTAGAAGGCGACTAAAATTAGAGACGAACGCCTGCTTTCCTTGTAATTCTTAGGATTGCAGCAGGCTGGGTTGTTCTTGTTCCAAATCCTATATTTTTTTTTTCGAATAAATAGGGTTTGGAATGGGAATCAATTGGCCTGTGGGACCCCGTGTGGTTAAATCGGGGGTATAAGAATAAACCACTGCAGTTCCACCATAGTCACATCTGCCATTTCATCTGGCGGAACAAATGTGACAGCATGCATGTTATAAAAGGCGACAAAAGGGGCATCATTTTGTGTTTTGTCCATTCCTCATTTATCATGTTTGTCTTATGTTGTTAAAACGCTATTCATTCTATTCTATTCAATTTTTGAGTCACATCAATTTTGTCGTCTGCAAATGCTTTCAATTTGGATTGGACCAAATTTTTTTTGTTTGGTAAAGAGTTAAGACAATTATTCTAACCAAATCGGACTGAAAACTTGTCCTCTGGAGTGCATACAAGCCCATCTGTAGTATTTGTGTATTTTAGCCAAACATAGCCCATTTTCAAACTTGTGCAGATATCATCACGACAAATCTGATGACCACCTTTCATAAGAAATGGAAAGAAAATGTGTCTGGCCCTCAGATCCATTATATGAAGCAAACCATCACATCATTTGGGATCCATAATATTTACTTAACCTATTACCACTCAATCCCTACTTTTGACGCCCCTGAGAAAGAAGCCTTTTGAAAACACTGTGGGAAAAGGAGAAAATGCTGGTAACCAGCATTTTCTCCTTTTCCCACATTTTTTCTACCCTTCCCAGAGCAAATTTCAATTTTTCAGTCACCTTTATTTTGTCGTCTGCAAATGCTTTCAATTTGGACCAGTCTAAAATTTTCTCGTGTGGTAAAGAGTAAAAATTGGGAGAATTGTTGAATCAATAGGAAGAATGGTCTTCAGAGATGCAGGAAATGCAAAACGTTTCTTCCCATGTCAGGTTTAAATAACTGCACAGGTTGACATAGGTTGAAACTTTTTGCAGATGCATTAACTCTTTACCATACAATGCCAACTTTTAATGACCCTGAGAAAGAAAGCCTTCGAAAATATTGCGTGAAAAGGAGAAAATGCTGGTAACCAGCACTTTCTCCTTTCCCCACAATGTTTTCTACCCTTTCCAAATCATTCTTTGATTCACATTTCTTTTGTCTTCTGGACAAGTGCTTTCAATTTGGACTGGTCCAAAATTTTGTCATTTGGTAAAGCGTTAAACTTCCTTATTCCCTTCAGTGATGGCATTTCCATTGTATATATGTATTTTTTGTGCCCAGCCAGGGTTTGATAAGGTTTAAAGTATTGAGGGAAAAAGCTATGCTGTTAAAATTCATTAAACTTAAATACACATTTTTTTTTTTCATGTAAAAGGTAACAATTTCTGTTAGATTTTCATGGAGTTTGTAAAGTATGTGATGCAGATAGTGCTAGAACTAGGATAATAGCTCATCATTTTCTGTTAACTCATTACCGCACAATCCCAAATTTTATCGACCCCAAGGAAGAAGCCTTTTGAAAACATAGTGGGAAAAGGAGAAAATTTTCTACATTTCCCACAATGTTTTCTTCCCTTTAACAGATTCAAATCATCATTGGGCCTAATTTAATTTGTCGTCTGCAAATGCCTTCCATTTGGACCAGTCTAAAACTTGTTTGGTAGAGTTAATACAGCCAAGCTGAAAATCATGTGTGAAAAGGCTGGTAAAGGTTGTTGGAGAAGGAGAAATTGCTGGTAACAGCAATTCATTCTTTTTCCACAATGTTTTCCCAAGCTTTCTTTTACAGGGTCATGCCTCTAAATTATGATTTTTCTTACCTAGACTAAGATAATTAAAGGCATCTGAAGGCAAAAAGTCAAATGTAGTTCAAACAATGATGTCAGTGTTTGATAGAATGGGAAAACATTGTAGGGAAAAGTAGAAAATGCTGGCTTTGTCCACCTTTCTTGGATTTTTTGACAAAAATGTTACCAAAAGTCAAATTATGTGTCTCTTCTAGATTGAAAAATGTCTGTTGATTTGTTCACTGTGGTAGAGATTGATTAGGGTTGACTATTAACCCATTACCACTCAGTCCCTACTTTTGACGGTTCTGAGAAAGAAGCCTTTTGAAAACAGTGGGAAAAGGAGAAAATGCTGGTAACCAGCATTTTCTCCTTTTCCCACAGTATTTTCTACCCATCCCATAACAAATTTCAACCTTTCAGTTACCTTTATTTTGACGTCTGCAAATGATTTCAATTTGGACCAGTCTAAAATTTCCTCGTGTGGTAAAGAGTTAAGGGTAAACACAATTTTTTTCATGGCATTTCTATCTGGACAACCATTATCAAAATGCCATTACTATGGAAGGTGCAATATTGTGATGCATTATAATTCTATCAAATATTTATTTTCTAGGAATCTTTATTCAGTATTAGAAAAGACTAATTATCATTCTGTAAATGTTTACTGAGTATCAATTGTATAACTGATAGGAATAATGTTCTGTCTCTCTGTTCAAATGAATGCCACCAAAAACTTGCCTTTTCAGATTTCAAAATATCTGATGATTATATAGGTTTATCTAATGGATCTATATTAAGTTGTGTCAAATTATAGCCCTGGGTTCAAAATTTGGCCCTTAGAGTCATCTTACATGGGCCTAAACGGGGGAAAAACTTCAAAATTCTTCTGGTACACATATTTATACCATAAGATATAATAAAAATGTCTATAACTGAACCCACTCATGGATGATAAGATGTAAATATAGCTCCTTTCATCAATTAAAATGTATATAACTGAACCAGCTCATGGATAATAACATCGCAAATAAGATAACCCACTCAATGTTAACTATTTTTCAACAATTAAAATATCCATATATGAACACACTATTGATATATTTATACTATTGCCCCTGTTAACGATTAAAGTATCTATGAACACACTCATTTATAATCGTATACTACTATCCCTTTACACACTTAAAATATGCATAACACCACACCCTCAAAGATATTTATTGATACCAACAAAGTCAAAATGCTTAGTTACTTTGCAATCAGTAGCTTTGTCTTTTTTTTTCAATGAGATATAAAATCATTTCATCGCTGTTGATGCTTTTTCACATAATCAATATGTAGTTGTGCATAATATTGGCCTTTCAATATGCAATGAGTTTTGCAATATGTAGTCCTTTGTATATTAAAAGTTATATTCAATTTGCTGCTCCTCTCTTCTTAAATCCCTTGCCCATATTCAGTGAAATTTTACAGGGGCTAACAGTCAAAAACTGATTGTGCATAGTGTCAGCATATCCCTTTGCAATGACTATTTGCAGAGTTAAGCTCTTTCTATGCTACATGAGATTTTCCAGCCCCTTTTTTTCTCATGACTTTGCTTAATGTTGATGAAATTGTAAAGGAGTCAGTTGTCATTTGTGTGAGCATGTTCCTTTTTAGTAAATAAATGCAGTGTTATAGGTACTTTTGATTGCTATTTTATTAATTTTGTAAGCACTTCTTCATTTTCATACAATTATCTAAGAATCATCAGTAAGACATCAAGCTGTGCTTAGTGTCAGCATATCCTTTTCAAGTGAAACACTGGCAGAGTTATGTCCCATGTTGAATTATATGCTACGTTGAATTGTACTAAATTCAGTATGACTCAGTTTAACTGATAAGTATAACAGTCCCTATGGCCAAGTTGAGCTATCCTAAAATTGAATAGGGCCAAGGTTTCTCATTAAATTTTGTGAAGAATGAACTTCCATTAGTGCTGGTCATGGTTAGAACAATTACATGCACGACAGAATATGTGCTTCTAAGTGTTTTGATTTAGGAATAATAAGAGCATGTGCTGTATAATTACTGGTAGAATACAACTAAAGAAACAAATATAAAGATATGATGAGGCCAATGTCAGCTACCCTATTACTGGAAACAGCCCAGGATTTACTCAGAAATTGTGGGAAAAGTTAAATTTCCACCAGTACAGATCATGGTTAGAAAAATGACGTCGGGCAAGATATTTTATATGTTCTACTTACTGTTTTGGGTCCAGGAAAATTTCTTCAGGGTTTTTATATTATACATAAATAGTGGTACTTGCAGTCATGGAAACAATTATTTGGTTAAAATAAAGGCCAATGCACTACTACTAATTACCACTAGTACATCTGCCTTTCATAGTTCGAAGAATAGAAAAACAAGATATTTTATTTGCTGCTTCTGGTTTGAGTCTTGGAAAAAAGTCTTCATAAAGGACATGACATTGTGCTTTACATTAACCCATTACCACACGAGAAAAATTTAGACTGGTCCAAATCGAAAGCATTTGCAGACGACAAAATAAATGTGACTGAAAAATTGAAATTTGTTCTGGGAAGGGTAGAAAACACTGTGGGAAAAGGAGAAAATGCTGGTTACCAGCATTTTCTCCTTTTCCCACAGGGTTTTCAAAAGGCTTCTTTCTCAGGGGCGTCAAAAGTAGGGATTGTGTGGTAATGGGTTAAATGGTAGAACTTGCAACCATAAGGACAAGTATTAGGTTCTGAAAAAGGGCCAATGTCAGCTACTCTAATACTGGTTATGGTAAAGGTTTTATCCATAAATAATGGAAAAAGCTGAATTGTCATTGTCATTGGTCATGGTTACAACAATTAAATCCAAGTTTTTATATCTATGAGCGACTCACTTGTTTGGATCTAGGTAGTGGTAAGTGTTTGGCTGCAGGGCAGGAGGAGGTCATAATATTTCTCTGAATTATAACACAGAAAACAAACAACAAAATTGAGAAAATAAATATTAACACAAAGACATTTGGTAGGATAAAAGGTGGTAAGGGTTTGGCTGTAGGGGAGGAGGAGGCCATTATATCTCCTTGCATTATGACAAGAAAAGCAAACAACACAATTTAGAGTACAAATAGTAATACCGTGAGAGTTGGTGTAAAATAAAGGTGATAGGAGTTTGGCTTCACGGAGGATGAGGCCAATTTCTCCTTGACTTATGACAAAAAATGAATTAACAAATACTTATACAATGATATTTGGTAGGAAAAAAAGATGGTAGGGTTTGGCTGTAGGGGAGGAGGAGGCCATTATATTTCCCTTGATTATGACAAGAAAAGCAAACAACAAAATTAAGTGTACAAATAGTAATACAATGAGAGTTGGTGGTAAATTAAGTAGGTAAGATCTCCTTGAATTATGACAAAAATAAAAAAGAGTAAACCACAAATTATAATACAATATTTGGTAGGAAAAAAAGGTGGTAAGGGTTTGGCTGTAGGTGAGGAGGAGGCCATTATATTTCCCTTAATTATGACAAGAAAAGCACACAAAAGAATTTAGAGTACAAATAGTGATACAATGACAGTGGTAAATAAATGTGGTAAGAGTTTGGCTGCATGGAGGAGGGTGAGGCCAATATCTCCTTGAATTATGACAATAAGAACAATTAACAGAATTTAAAATACAAATAGTAACAATGATATTTGGAAGGAAAAAAAGGTGGTAAGGGTTTGGCTGTAGGGGAGGAGGAGGCCATAATATTTCCTTTCATTATAACAAGAAAAGCAAACAAAATTAAGAGTACAAATAGTAATACAATAAAAGTTGGTGGTAAATAAAGGTGATAAGAGTTGGGCTTCAGGGAGGAGGATGAGGCCAATATCTCCTTGAATTAGGACAAGAAAAAGAATTACACATGAAAATTAGCAATACAAATAGTAATACAATGATATTTGGTAGGGAAAAAAGGTGGTAAGGGTTTGGCTGTAGGGGAGGAGGAGGCCATTATATTTTCCTGAATTATGACATGTATTTGAATTCAAGCACTCATTCAACACATCACAGTATAAATGGTTGGCAGTGTGGAAGGAGGCCAACAGATGTAAATAAAAAAAAGGAAACTTGGTTTTAGTAAGGGAAAAGTCAGGAAAATTTGCTTTAATTTAACCCTGGGGAGGTTTCATGGTTATTGCATAGATAGGTTGTTCCATTTTGTAGCCATTTTGGTAGTTTTGTGCCTTTAATTACTGTTTTCAAACTGAATTTTGAATGGTTTAAAACAGAAGATTAGAAAATCATAGATGAATTTTGAGTTTGTCATCTCTTAGTTATTGATCAATGTGGAATTTCAGGTTATGTATGTAGATATTTATGTGATCATAATGACAACTTTGTAAAATTTTGACACATTGACAACACATATCATAAACTTTGGATTGCTTCCACATTTGTAAGACTGAGATATGATAAAGGACAGCTCTACCTGACTTGCAAGGTTTGGGCCTGTCTTTAACATCCAACTCTGTTTGTGTCATCTGGCAAAAGATAGCTCCTCAACTCTTGGTTATCCATACTTGCCTGTGTAAGACATAGGAATATGTTAAAGTACTGTATCTGTACCCAGTCTATGTGGAATTGTATATATGAGGTCTTAAAATTCGCACTCACCAAAGAAAACTTTTGCCAACCATAATTATCCAATGGATGACAAAGGTATATGACTTGTTACCTGTCAGCAAGAATATGTGAAATAACATGTGAGATTAGAGCACAAGCACGTTCAAAGAGAAACATGACTTATAGGAGTTATGGTTGTGTGTTTCCCATGCACTCTACAGACACAAACAATGACAATCTACCGCCATTGCTAATGTGTATGTTTCAGTGATAGAATAACAAATTTTGATAGGACGTGATATTCATAATTTGATGTGAATAAGTGATCCTCAGCAAGGTTTGAGATGTATATTTGTTACACCATAAAAACCATCTGCTGTTTAGTCCTTAGGAAGCTATTTTCCCATGTAGCAGACAGTGTACAAGGGTTGTCCCATTGAATCATAGACACTTGATGTAAAAATATTTCTTAATGTCTGATTGCAATACTTTTACAAGAATATATATTTTAGAGCTGTGATGTGCTATATTTTAGAGCAGTGATGTGCTATTTCTAAAGAGCATAAGCTTACTGTTAAATATAGTTGTTAACTTCACAAGGTGCACTGGTTGGCAATTTGTGATATATTTCAAAATGTTTGAAGTCAATGACTATACTTTATATCTTAATGATGTTTTCAGCAAATAGTAATCTAAGGTTAACTCTTTACCAAACAACCCCTGGTTTTTAAGATCCTGAGACAGAAGCTGTTTTAATACATTGTTGGAAAAGGAGAAAATGCTGGTAACCAGCATTGTCTCCTTTGCCCACAGGGTTTAAAACTCTGCTGGAATTAAATTTCAATGTTTTAGTTACGTTTATTTTGTCATCATCACATGCTTTAAATTTGGACCAGTCTAAAATTTTGTTGTTTGGTAAAGAGTAAATAAAAAGATGAATAAAACTGTACCCCTCAGTTTTATTGTCACTCTGATTGTCTATGATTCAGTGGGACAGCCCTGGTAGATCTAGATCAGGCTGCATGGGGATGCGTTCCCTATTTTGATGTACACTGATATTTTGTGAGGTATTCTGGCGAGAGCAGCCTTGAAATTGCTTTAATTATACCTTTACTACCTATAAACTCACCTGAACACGAAGTGCTTCATGTGAGCCATTGTGATTGCTTATTGTCCAACAACATCTACTGTAATGTCTGTTCAACCACAATTCCAAAAAACTCCCCCCAGACACTAATTGATGAAATAAAATTGAATTTAATGTCCAAACTCCTCGAAACATGTAAATCAAAAGTTGATAAAGGATTTTAATAATGTAAACAATTTTACTACTTGCGGCATCTGTGTTGATGACGGCATTTACATTTACATTTTTTTTTTTTACATTCAAGATTTTTAGGAGCTTAGACTTTCCAAATCATATGGATTGGTTCATATTTGTTACAATGATAGATATACTGGTAGGTTCAGAGTTTCTGTCAACAGTGCAGTGCCCATGATCTGAAAGTCCAGATTGTAGACTTTGATACTGTACATCAAAGTTAAACTTTCTGTAAGTTTTTTAAGAGCTCATATTTTCCAAAGTGAATAATGGATTAGGTTCATGGTTTTGTTGTAGCGTTGCATTGTCAGGTTAAGCTTTATGTTTATTTTTGTTTTACCCACTGTTAACTTTGTACATTTTTGGTATTTTTCTACAGGTCTTTAAATATTAATAATTTCCAGCTAACTTTTGAATTTCATATTGGTCATTAAAAGTTACTTCATAAACTTGGCAGGTTTTCTTTTCTAGGACCACAAGACCTGGGATATTGATACTTGATATTTAGCATAACTGGATAGTTGTTGGTCAAAGTTCTTCATTATTTGTCCCTAGGGTAAAATAATGTCCTGCTGTATTAGTCACAGGTCAACGATGGAGTAATAAGAGGAAAATGGTAGAAAAAAAAATCTTGCCTGATATCCCAAAACATATAATGTTCATGTTTGGTTATGTGTCTACAACATAGGTTGATCCATTGTCAAAGTTGTTCAGATTGTACCCAAAGATGTTAAAGATTGTCCAGTCCCAGGGGTCTCATGTTTACATTGTGTTTTGTTGGAAGAACTTCAAATTCTTTTCTTGGTTCTGTAGTATTTAACATTCTAAGAGTTATGTCTGTGAAACTTTACTGTGATAAAAATCTTTATATGGAGATGATCTGCTCACCTTCATTGAGAAAAACATCGTCATGTACACTGTTGCTATAAACAGCAAGAGTGAAACCTGTAGTTTCTTCAACACTTTGGGCTATGTTTGTGGAATTTAAGTTGGCAATAGGTTTTAGCAGGTTGATTCTGACAATACAATTCATTTACAACACATTTCTCTAGTACTTTAGATAAAACAATCAAGATTCAAACTCTGAGCCAGTATGAGTCTTACCTTTAGTCATGCAGTTGTAGCTCTTATAAACTAGGTGAGCAATGTATGACTACCATGTTTTTCTTGCTCAATTTGTCATTTTGTTTATATAGCAGGCACTTAAACCCTTCTCTTGTGAA
>CALSFA010000011.1:0-16836 GCA_943736015.1 Tridacna crocea
AAAAAAGAAAAAAAAAAAAAAAAAAAAAAAAAAAACGCCCAGAAATTAATGCAAGAATTACTTCCCTTTAACTCTCGATGCACCCAACACCCCCCTTCCCCAGCCCTTAACTGGATTTGCTTTTCTAACTCAGCCTACAATAAATGCTACACATTGGAACTTTCAATAAGCCAAAGTGATCAATGTACAGTGTAAAAAAAAAAAAGCCCAGAAATTAATGCAAGAATTACTTCCCTTTAACCCTCAATGCACCCAACCCCCCACCCCTCCCTTAACTGGATTTGCTTTTCTAACTCAGCCCACAATAAATGCTGCACATTGAAACTTTCAATAAGCCAAAGTGACCAATGTACAGTGTAAAAAGAAAACGCCCAGAAATTAATGTGACAAGTGGCTAAGAAAAGACTGAAAACTCTTTCAGTTGCTTCCTATTGCATAAATCAAACAAAGGCAACTGAAGTGTAATTTTTCTAATCTCTTCAAATGGCAACAAGAAACCCAGTTACGTTGACTACGTGCCAGTTACGCTCATGCGAAAACCTCAGAAATTAATGTGACAAGTGGCTAAAAAAAGACTGAAAACTTTCATACATCAAACAAAGGCAACTGAAGTGTAATTTTTCCAATCTCTTCAAACCGCAACAAGAAACCCAGTTACGTTGACTACCGTCTCATAGGTGCCAGTTACGCTCATGCGAAAACCCCAGAAAATAATGCGACAAGTGGCAAAAAAAAAACTGAAGACTCTTTCAGTAGTGCTCAACTGCTTCTTATTGCATAAATCAAACAAAAGGAACTAAATTTTTAATGTATATTTTTTTCTCCAATCTCTTTATACCGTGACCACAAATCCTTTTACGTTGACTGCCGTCTCAAAGGTGCTGGTTACGTATCCGCGAAAACGCAAAAAATCGACTTACAGAACATTTCATAGCAGAGGACACCTGTTGCTTAATAGGTCAAATATAGGGAATTTAATTTCTAATATCTGTTTTTTATTTCTGCAATCTTTATTTACCGTGACGACAAACCCTTTTAGGTTGTCTATTGTCTCGCAGGTGCCACTTACGTATCCGCAAAAACATGAAAAATCGACTTATGGAATATTTTATAGCAGACGACAACTGTTGCTTGAGTCAATTATAGGGATTTTTCTTTTTCTTTTTCTCTCACTAGGGCCATTGATTTGGTTACGATGACCATCTAACCCATACGTGACTGTTACGTGCCGCACATAAAATCGTAAAATCAGCTTCGACACTTTCGGAGGCAACTGATACCTGTCGTACAAATCAAAGAAAGGTAAACAAAATTTTTCCCTGTTTTCTTACCAGGGTCACGAAAACATTGAACCAATTTAGACGACCGCGTGAGTCAAAAGTCAATTTCATGTTTAATCGCTGCGCAAAATATAAAATTCAGAAGCAACAGGTTGCTGTTGCGAAAACTTTTTCCGACAAAACAATCTTGTTCTTGTTTGAAGAATTTAGAAGTAGGCCATAAAGACACAATAAGATGTAAGAATAACTAAAAATCAGTTGCTTCCTTGAAAGGGTAGAAAACATTGTGGGAAAAGGAGAAAATGCCGGTAGCCTGCATTGTCTCCTTTCCTCAGATTTTTTTCAAAAGCCTTCTTTAAAAGGCGTCATTGTGTGGTAAAAGGTTAATAATTATCCAATCAGAGAAGCTTTAAGGAAATCAGAATGGATACCAGCAGCCAATCAGAGAAGACTTAAGAAATTCAACAGCCAATCAGAGAGCTTCAAAATCGCTCCAAATTGGCGCCAAAATTTATCGATTAAAAAACAGTGAAAAAAACGGCATAAAAGTGGATTTAAAGTTTTCTTTAAAGGCTGCTGTGCAGTCCTTGGCAAACTGCCAAGATTTCACTGAAAATGGGCAAACATTTAAGAAAATAGGGGCGCAGAAGACCATGTTTTGGTCTTTTCAAGCCCCTTGCAAGAATTACTTCCCTTTAACCCTCGATGCACCCACTCCCCCACCCCCCAGCCCTGAACTGGATTTGCTTTTCTAACTCAGCCCACAATAAATGCTGCACCTTGAAACTTTCAATTAGCCAATTTTTAGTGATCAATGTACAGTGTAAAAAAGAAAAAAAAAAAAAAAAAAAAAAAAAAAACGCCCAGAAATTAATGCAAGAATTACTTCCCTTTAACTCTCGATGCACCCAACACCCCCCTTCCCCAGCCCTTAACTGGATTTGCTTTTCTAACTCAGCCTACAATAAATGCTACACATTGGAACTTTCAATAAGCCAAAGTGATCAATGTACAGTGTAAAAAAAAAAAAGCCCAGAAATTAATGCAAGAATTACTTCCCTTTAACCCTCAATGCACCCAACCCCCCACCCCTCCCTTAACTGGATTTGCTTTTCTAACTCAGCCCACAATAAATGCTGCACATTGAAACTTTCAATAAGCCAAAGTGACCAATGTACAGTGTAAAAAGAAAACGCCCAGAAATTAATGTGACAAGTGGCTAAGAAAAGACTGAAAACTCTTTCAGTTGCTTCCTATTGCATAAATCAAACAAAGGCAACTGAAGTGTAATTTTTCTAATCTCTTCAAATGGCAACAAGAAACCCAGTTACGTTGACTACGTGCCAGTTACGCTCATGCGAAAACCTCAGAAATTAATGTGACAAGTGGCTAAAAAAAGACTGAAAACTTTCATACATCAAACAAAGGCAACTGAAGTGTAATTTTTCCAATCTCTTCAAACCGCAACAAGAAACCCAGTTACGTTGACTACCGTCTCATAGGTGCCAGTTACGCTCATGCGAAAACCCCAGAAAATAATGCGACAAGTGGCAAAAAAAAAACTGAAGACTCTTTCAGTAGTGCTCAACTGCTTCTTATTGCATAAATCAAACAAAAGGAACTAAATTTTTAATGTATATTTTTTTCTCCAATCTCTTTATACCGTGACCACAAATCCTTTTACGTTGACTGCCGTCTCAAAGGTGCTGGTTACGTATCCGCGAAAACGCAAAAAATCGACTTACAGAACATTTCATAGCAGAGGACACCTGTTGCTTAATAGGTCAAATATAGGGAATTTAATTTCTAATATCTGTTTTTTATTTCTGCAATCTTTATTTACCGTGACGACAAACCCTTTTAGGTTGTCTATTGTCTCGCAGGTGCCACTTACGTATCCGCAAAAACATGAAAAATCGACTTATGGAATATTTTATAGCAGACGACAACTGTTGCTTGAGTCAATTATAGGGATTTTTCTTTTTCTTTTTCTCTCACTAGGGCCATTGATTTGGTTACGATGACCATCTAACCCATACGTGACTGTTACGTGCCGCACATAAAATCGTAAAATCAGCTTCGACACTTTCGGAGGCAACTGATACCTGTCGTACAAATCAAAGAAAGGTAAACAAAATTTTTCCCTGTTTTCTTACCAGGGTCACGAAAACATTGAACCAATTTAGACGACCGCGTGAGTCAAAAGTCAATTTCATGTTTAATCGCTGCGCAAAATATAAAATTCAGAAGCAACAGGTTGCTGTTGCGAAAACTTTTTCCGACAAAACAATCTTGTTCTTGTTTGAAGAATTTAGAAGTAGGCCATAAAGACACAATAAGATGTAAGAATAACTAAAAATCAGTTGCTTCCTTGAAAGGGTAGAAAACATTGTGGGAAAAGGAGAAAATGCCGGTAGCCTGCATTGTCTCCTTTCCTCAGATTTTTTTCAAAAGCCTTCTTTAAAAGGCGTCATTGTGTGGTAAAAGGTTAATAATTATCCAATCAGAGAAGCTTTAAGGAAATCAGAATGGATACCAGCAGCCAATCAGAGAAGACTTAAGAAATTCAACAGCCAATCAGAGAGCTTCAAAATCGCTCCAAATTGGCGCCAAAATTTATCGATTAAAAAACAGTGAAAAAAACGGCATAAAAGTGGATTTAAAGTTTTCTTTAAAGGCTGCTGTGCAGTCCTTGGCAAACTGCCAAGATTTCACTGAAAATGGGCAAACATTTAAGAAAATAGGGGCGCAGAAGACCATGTTTTGGTCTTTTCAAGCCCCTTGCAAGAATTACTTCCCTTTAACCCTCGATGCACCCACTCCCCCACCCCCCAGCCCTGAACTGGATTTGCTTTTCTAACTCAGCCCACAATAAATGCTGCACCTTGAAACTTTCAATTAGCCAATTTTTAGTGATCAATGTACAGTGTAAAAAAGAAAAAAAAAAAAAAAAAAAAAAAAAAAACGCCCAGAAATTAATGCAAGAATTACTTCCCTTTAACTCTCGATGCACCCAACACCCCCCTTCCCCAGCCCTTAACTGGATTTGCTTTTCTAACTCAGCCTACAATAAATGCTACACATTGGAACTTTCAATAAGCCAAAGTGATCAATGTACAGTGTAAAAAAAAAAAAGCCCAGAAATTAATGCAAGAATTACTTCCCTTTAACCCTCAATGCACCCAACCCCCCACCCCTCCCTTAACTGGATTTGCTTTTCTAACTCAGCCCACAATAAATGCTGCACATTGAAACTTTCAATAAGCCAAAGTGACCAATGTACAGTGTAAAAAGAAAACGCCCAGAAATTAATGTGACAAGTGGCTAAGAAAAGACTGAAAACTCTTTCAGTTGCTTCCTATTGCATAAATCAAACAAAGGCAACTGAAGTGTAATTTTTCTAATCTCTTCAAATGGCAACAAGAAACCCAGTTACGTTGACTACGTGCCAGTTACGCTCATGCGAAAACCTCAGAAATTAATGTGACAAGTGGCTAAAAAAAGACTGAAAACTTTCATACATCAAACAAAGGCAACTGAAGTGTAATTTTTCCAATCTCTTCAAACCGCAACAAGAAACCCAGTTACGTTGACTACCGTCTCATAGGTGCCAGTTACGCTCATGCGAAAACCCCAGAAAATAATGCGACAAGTGGCAAAAAAAAAACTGAAGACTCTTTCAGTAGTGCTCAACTGCTTCTTATTGCATAAATCAAACAAAAGGAACTAAATTTTTAATGTATATTTTTTTCTCCAATCTCTTTATACCGTGACCACAAATCCTTTTACGTTGACTGCCGTCTCAAAGGTGCTGGTTACGTATCCGCGAAAACGCAAAAAATCGACTTACAGAACATTTCATAGCAGAGGACACCTGTTGCTTAATAGGTCAAATATAGGGAATTTAATTTCTAATATCTGTTTTTTATTTCTGCAATCTTTATTTACCGTGACGACAAACCCTTTTAGGTTGTCTATTGTCTCGCAGGTGCCACTTACGTATCCGCAAAAACATGAAAAATCGACTTATGGAATATTTTATAGCAGACGACAACTGTTGCTTGAGTCAATTATAGGGATTTTTCTTTTTCTTTTTCTCTCACTAGGGCCATTGATTTGGTTACGATGACCATCTAACCCATACGTGACTGTTACGTGCCGCACATAAAATCGTAAAATCAGCTTCGACACTTTCGGAGGCAACTGATACCTGTCGTACAAATCAAAGAAAGGTAAACAAAATTTTTCCCTGTTTTCTTACCAGGGTCACGAAAACATTGAACCAATTTAGACGACCGCGTGAGTCAAAAGTCAATTTCATGTTTAATCGCTGCGCAAAATATAAAATTCAGAAGCAACAGGTTGCTGTTGCGAAAACTTTTTCCGACAAAACAATCTTGTTCTTGTTTGAAGAATTTAGAAGTAGGCCATAAAGACACAATAAGATGTAAGAATAACTAAAAATCAGTTGCTTCCTTGAAAGGGTAGAAAACATTGTGGGAAAAGGAGAAAATGCCGGTAGCCTGCATTGTCTCCTTTCCTCAGATTTTTTTCAAAAGCCTTCTTTAAAAGGCGTCATTGTGTGGTAAAAGGTTAATAATTATCCAATCAGAGAAGCTTTAAGGAAATCAGAATGGATACCAGCAGCCAATCAGAGAAGACTTAAGAAATTCAACAGCCAATCAGAGAGCTTCAAAATCGCTCCAAATTGGCGCCAAAATTTATCGATTAAAAAACAGTGAAAAAAACGGCATAAAAGTGGATTTAAAGTTTTCTTTAAAGGCTGCTGTGCAGTCCTTGGCAAACTGCCAAGATTTCACTGAAAATGGGCAAACATTTAAGAAAATAGGGGCGCAGAAGACCATGTTTTGGTCTTTTCAAGCCCCTTGCAAGAATTACTTCCCTTTAACCCTCGATGCACCCACTCCCCCACCCCCCAGCCCTGAACTGGATTTGCTTTTCTAACTCAGCCCACAATAAATGCTGCACCTTGAAACTTTCAATTAGCCAATTTTTAGTGATCAATGTACAGTGTAAAAAAGAAAAAAAAAAAAAAAAAAAAAAAAAAACGCCCAGAAATTAATGCAAGAATTACTTCCCTTTAACTCTCGATGCACCCAACACCCCCCTTCCCCAGCCCTTAACTGGATTTGCTTTTCTAACTCAGCCTACAATAAATGCTACACATTGGAACTTTCAATAAGCCAAAGTGATCAATGTACAGTGTAAAAAAAAAAAAGCCCAGAAATTAATGCAAGAATTACTTCCCTTTAACCCTCAATGCACCCAACCCCCCACCCCTCCCTTAACTGGATTTGCTTTTCTAACTCAGCCCACAATAAATGCTGCACATTGAAACTTTCAATAAGCCAAAGTGACCAATGTACAGTGTAAAAAGAAAACGCCCAGAAATTAATGTGACAAGTGGCTAAGAAAAGACTGAAAACTCTTTCAGTTGCTTCCTATTGCATAAATCAAACAAAGGCAACTGAAGTGTAATTTTTCTAATCTCTTCAAATGGCAACAAGAAACCCAGTTACGTTGACTACGTGCCAGTTACGCTCATGCGAAAACCTCAGAAATTAATGTGACAAGTGGCTAAAAAAAGACTGAAAACTTTCATACATCAAACAAAGGCAACTGAAGTGTAATTTTTCCAATCTCTTCAAACCGCAACAAGAAACCCAGTTACGTTGACTACCGTCTCATAGGTGCCAGTTACGCTCATGCGAAAACCCCAGAAAATAATGCGACAAGTGGCAAAAAAAAAACTGAAGACTCTTTCAGTAGTGCTCAACTGCTTCTTATTGCATAAATCAAACAAAAGGAACTAAATTTTTAATGTATATTTTTTTCTCCAATCTCTTTATACCGTGACCACAAATCCTTTTACGTTGACTGCCGTCTCAAAGGTGCTGGTTACGTATCCGCGAAAACGCAAAAAATCGACTTACAGAACATTTCATAGCAGAGGACACCTGTTGCTTAATAGGTCAAATATAGGGAATTTAATTTCTAATATCTGTTTTTTATTTCTGCAATCTTTATTTACCGTGACGACAAACCCTTTTAGGTTGTCTATTGTCTCGCAGGTGCCACTTACGTATCCGCAAAAACATGAAAAATCGACTTATGGAATATTTTATAGCAGACGACAACTGTTGCTTGAGTCAATTATAGGGATTTTTCTTTTTCTTTTTCTCTCACTAGGGCCATTGATTTGGTTACGATGACCATCTAACCCATACGTGACTGTTACGTGCCGCACATAAAATCGTAAAATCAGCTTCGACACTTTCGGAGGCAACTGATACCTGTCGTACAAATCAAAGAAAGGTAAACAAAATTTTTCCCTGTTTTCTTACCAGGGTCACGAAAACATTGAACCAATTTAGACGACCGCGTGAGTCAAAAGTCAATTTCATGTTTAATCGCTGCGCAAAATATAAAATTCAGAAGCAACAGGTTGCTGTTGCGAAAACTTTTTCCGACAAAACAATCTTGTTCTTGTTTGAAGAATTTAGAAGTAGGCCATAAAGACACAATAAGATGTAAGAATAACTAAAAATCAGTTGCTTCCTTGAAAGGGTAGAAAACATTGTGGGAAAAGGAGAAAATGCCGGTAGCCTGCATTGTCTCCTTTCCTCAGATTTTTTTCAAAAGCCTTCTTTAAAAGGCGTCATTGTGTGGTAAAAGGTTAATAATTATCCAATCAGAGAAGCTTTAAGGAAATCAGAATGGATACCAGCAGCCAATCAGAGAAGACTTAAGAAATTCAACAGCCAATCAGAGAGCTTCAAAATCGCTCCAAATTGGCGCCAAAATTTATCGATTAAAAAACAGTGAAAAAAACGGCATAAAAGTGGATTTAAAGTTTTCTTTAAAGGCTGCTGTGCAGTCCTTGGCAAACTGCCAAGATTTCACTGAAAATGGGCAAACATTTAAGAAAATAGGGGCGCAGAAGACCATGTTTTGGTCTTTTCAAGCCCCTTGCAAGAATTACTTCCCTTTAACCCTCGATGCACCCACTCCCCCACCCCCCAGCCCTGAACTGGATTTGCTTTTCTAACTCAGCCCACAATAAATGCTGCACCTTGAAACTTTCAATTAGCCAATTTTTAGTGATCAATGTACAGTGTAAAAAAGAAAAAAAAAAAAAAAAAAAAAAAAAAAACGCCCAGAAATTAATGCAAGAATTACTTCCCTTTAACTCTCGATGCACCCAACACCCCCCTTCCCCAGCCCTTAACTGGATTTGCTTTTCTAACTCAGCCTACAATAAATGCTACACATTGGAACTTTCAATAAGCCAAAGTGATCAATGTACAGTGTAAAAAAAAAAAAGCCCAGAAATTAATGCAAGAATTACTTCCCTTTAACCCTCAATGCACCCAACCCCCCACCCCTCCCTTAACTGGATTTGCTTTTCTAACTCAGCCCACAATAAATGCTGCACATTGAAACTTTCAATAAGCCAAAGTGACCAATGTACAGTGTAAAAAGAAAACGCCCAGAAATTAATGTGACAAGTGGCTAAGAAAAGACTGAAAACTCTTTCAGTTGCTTCCTATTGCATAAATCAAACAAAGGCAACTGAAGTGTAATTTTTCTAATCTCTTCAAATGGCAACAAGAAACCCAGTTACGTTGACTACGTGCCAGTTACGCTCATGCGAAAACCTCAGAAATTAATGTGACAAGTGGCTAAAAAAAGACTGAAAACTTTCATACATCAAACAAAGGCAACTGAAGTGTAATTTTTCCAATCTCTTCAAACCGCAACAAGAAACCCAGTTACGTTGACTACCGTCTCATAGGTGCCAGTTACGCTCATGCGAAAACCCCAGAAAATAATGCGACAAGTGGCAAAAAAAAAACTGAAGACTCTTTCAGTAGTGCTCAACTGCTTCTTATTGCATAAATCAAACAAAAGGAACTAAATTTTTAATGTATATTTTTTTCTCCAATCTCTTTATACCGTGACCACAAATCCTTTTACGTTGACTGCCGTCTCAAAGGTGCTGGTTACGTATCCGCGAAAACGCAAAAAATCGACTTACAGAACATTTCATAGCAGAGGACACCTGTTGCTTAATAGGTCAAATATAGGGAATTTAATTTCTAATATCTGTTTTTTATTTCTGCAATCTTTATTTACCGTGACGACAAACCCTTTTAGGTTGTCTATTGTCTCGCAGGTGCCACTTACGTATCCGCAAAAACATGAAAAATCGACTTATGGAATATTTTATAGCAGACGACAACTGTTGCTTGAGTCAATTATAGGGATTTTTCTTTTTCTTTTTCTCTCACTAGGGCCATTGATTTGGTTACGATGACCATCTAACCCATACGTGACTGTTACGTGCCGCACATAAAATCGTAAAATCAGCTTCGACACTTTCGGAGGCAACTGATACCTGTCGTACAAATCAAAGAAAGGTAAACAAAATTTTTCCCTGTTTTCTTACCAGGGTCACGAAAACATTGAACCAATTTAGACGACCGCGTGAGTCAAAAGTCAATTTCATGTTTAATCGCTGCGCAAAATATAAAATTCAGAAGCAACAGGTTGCTGTTGCGAAAACTTTTTCCGACAAAACAATCTTGTTCTTGTTTGAAGAATTTAGAAGTAGGCCATAAAGACACAATAAGATGTAAGAATAACTAAAAATCAGTTGCTTCCTTGAAAGGGTAGAAAACATTGTGGGAAAAGGAGAAAATGCCGGTAGCCTGCATTGTCTCCTTTCCTCAGATTTTTTTCAAAAGCCTTCTTTAAAAGGCGTCATTGTGTGGTAAAAGGTTAATAATTATCCAATCAGAGAAGCTTTAAGGAAATCAGAATGGATACCAGCAGCCAATCAGAGAAGACTTAAGAAATTCAACAGCCAATCAGAGAGCTTCAAAATCGCTCCAAATTGGCGCCAAAATTTATCGATTAAAAAACAGTGAAAAAAACGGCATAAAAGTGGATTTAAAGTTTTCTTTAAAGGCTGCTGTGCAGTCCTTGGCAAACTGCCAAGATTTCACTGAAAATGGGCAAACATTTAAGAAAATAGGGGCGCAGAAGACCATGTTTTGGTCTTTTCAAGCCCCTTGCAAGAATTACTTCCCTTTAACCCTCGATGCACCCACTCCCCCACCCCCCAGCCCTGAACTGGATTTGCTTTTCTAACTCAGCCCACAATAAATGCTGCACCTTGAAACTTTCAATTAGCCAATTTTTAGTGATCAATGTACAGTGTAAAAAAGAAAAAAAAAAAAAAAAAAAAAAAAAAACGCCCAGAAATTAATGCAAGAATTACTTCCCTTTAACTCTCGATGCACCCAACACCCCCCTTCCCCAGCCCTTAACTGGATTTGCTTTTCTAACTCAGCCTACAATAAATGCTACACATTGGAACTTTCAATAAGCCAAAGTGATCAATGTACAGTGTAAAAAAAAAAAAGCCCAGAAATTAATGCAAGAATTACTTCCCTTTAACCCTCAATGCACCCAACCCCCCACCCCTCCCTTAACTGGATTTGCTTTTCTAACTCAGCCCACAATAAATGCTGCACATTGAAACTTTCAATAAGCCAAAGTGACCAATGTACAGTGTAAAAAGAAAACGCCCAGAAATTAATGTGACAAGTGGCTAAGAAAAGACTGAAAACTCTTTCAGTTGCTTCCTATTGCATAAATCAAACAAAGGCAACTGAAGTGTAATTTTTCTAATCTCTTCAAATGGCAACAAGAAACCCAGTTACGTTGACTACGTGCCAGTTACGCTCATGCGAAAACCTCAGAAATTAATGTGACAAGTGGCTAAAAAAAGACTGAAAACTTTCATACATCAAACAAAGGCAACTGAAGTGTAATTTTTCCAATCTCTTCAAACCGCAACAAGAAACCCAGTTACGTTGACTACCGTCTCATAGGTGCCAGTTACGCTCATGCGAAAACCCCAGAAAATAATGCGACAAGTGGCAAAAAAAAAACTGAAGACTCTTTCAGTAGTGCTCAACTGCTTCTTATTGCATAAATCAAACAAAAGGAACTAAATTTTTAATGTATATTTTTTTCTCCAATCTCTTTATACCGTGACCACAAATCCTTTTACGTTGACTGCCGTCTCAAAGGTGCTGGTTACGTATCCGCGAAAACGCAAAAAATCGACTTACAGAACATTTCATAGCAGAGGACACCTGTTGCTTAATAGGTCAAATATAGGGAATTTAATTTCTAATATCTGTTTTTTATTTCTGCAATCTTTATTTACCGTGACGACAAACCCTTTTAGGTTGTCTATTGTCTCGCAGGTGCCACTTACGTATCCGCAAAAACATGAAAAATCGACTTATGGAATATTTTATAGCAGACGACAACTGTTGCTTGAGTCAATTATAGGGATTTTTCTTTTTCTTTTTCTCTCACTAGGGCCATTGATTTGGTTACGATGACCATCTAACCCATACGTGACTGTTACGTGCCGCACATAAAATCGTAAAATCAGCTTCGACACTTTCGGAGGCAACTGATACCTGTCGTACAAATCAAAGAAAGGTAAACAAAATTTTTCCCTGTTTTCTTACCAGGGTCACGAAAACATTGAACCAATTTAGACGACCGCGTGAGTCAAAAGTCAATTTCATGTTTAATCGCTGCGCAAAATATAAAATTCAGAAGCAACAGGTTGCTGTTGCGAAAACTTTTTCCGACAAAACAATCTTGTTCTTGTTTGAAGAATTTAGAAGTAGGCCATAAAGACACAATAAGATGTAAGAATAACTAAAAATCAGTTGCTTCCTTGAAAGGGTAGAAAACATTGTGGGAAAAGGAGAAAATGCCGGTAGCCTGCATTGTCTCCTTTCCTCAGATTTTTTTCAAAAGCCTTCTTTAAAAGGCGTCATTGTGTGGTAAAAGGTTAATAATTATCCAATCAGAGAAGCTTTAAGGAAATCAGAATGGATACCAGCAGCCAATCAGAGAAGACTTAAGAAATTCAACAGCCAATCAGAGAGCTTCAAAATCGCTCCAAATTGGCGCCAAAATTTATCGATTAAAAAACAGTGAAAAAAACGGCATAAAAGTGGATTTAAAGTTTTCTTTAAAGGCTGCTGTGCAGTCCTTGGCAAACTGCCAAGATTTCACTGAAAATGGGCAAACATTTAAGAAAATAGGGGCGCAGAAGACCATGTTTTGGTCTTTTCAAGCCCCTTGCAAGAATTACTTCCCTTTAACCCTCGATGCACCCACTCCCCCACCCCCCAGCCCTGAACTGGATTTGCTTTTCTAACTCAGCCCACAATAAATGCTGCACCTTGAAACTTTCAATTAGCCAATTTTTAGTGATCAATGTACAGTGTAAAAAAGAAAAAAAAAAAAAAAAAAAAAAAAAAACGCCCAGAAATTAATGCAAGAATTACTTCCCTTTAACTCTCGATGCACCCAACACCCCCCTTCCCCAGCCCTTAACTGGATTTGCTTTTCTAACTCAGCCTACAATAAATGCTACACATTGGAACTTTCAATAAGCCAAAGTGATCAATGTACAGTGTAAAAAAAAAAAAGCCCAGAAATTAATGCAAGAATTACTTCCCTTTAACCCTCAATGCACCCAACCCCCCACCCCTCCCTTAACTGGATTTGCTTTTCTAACTCAGCCCACAATAAATGCTGCACATTGAAACTTTCAATAAGCCAAAGTGACCAATGTACAGTGTAAAAAGAAAACGCCCAGAAATTAATGTGACAAGTGGCTAAGAAAAGACTGAAAACTCTTTCAGTTGCTTCCTATTGCATAAATCAAACAAAGGCAACTGAAGTGTAATTTTTCTAATCTCTTCAAATGGCAACAAGAAACCCAGTTACGTTGACTACGTGCCAGTTACGCTCATGCGAAAACCTCAGAAATTAATGTGACAAGTGGCTAAAAAAAGACTGAAAACTTTCATACATCAAACAAAGGCAACTGAAGTGTAATTTTTCCAATCTCTTCAAACCGCAACAAGAAACCCAGTTACGTTGACTACCGTCTCATAGGTGCCAGTTACGCTCATGCGAAAACCCCAGAAAATAATGCGACAAGTGGCAAAAAAAAAACTGAAGACTCTTTCAGTAGTGCTCAACTGCTTCTTATTGCATAAATCAAACAAAAGGAACTAAATTTTTAATGTATATTTTTTTCTCCAATCTCTTTATACCGTGACCACAAATCCTTTTACGTTGACTGCCGTCTCAAAGGTGCTGGTTACGTATCCGCGAAAACGCAAAAAATCGACTTACAGAACATTTCATAGCAGAGGACACCTGTTGCTTAATAGGTCAAATATAGGGAATTTAATTTCTAATATCTGTTTTTTATTTCTGCAATCTTTATTTACCGTGACGACAAACCCTTTTAGGTTGTCTATTGTCTCGCAGGTGCCACTTACGTATCCGCAAAAACATGAAAAATCGACTTATGGAATATTTTATAGCAGACGACAACTGTTGCTTGAGTCAATTATAGGGATTTTTCTTTTTCTTTTTCTCTCACTAGGGCCATTGATTTGGTTACGATGACCATCTAACCCATACGTGACTGTTACGTGCCGCACATAAAATCGTAAAATCAGCTTCGACACTTTCGGAGGCAACTGATACCTGTCGTACAAATCAAAGAAAGGTAAACAAAATTTTTCCCTGTTTTCTTACCAGGGTCACGAAAACATTGAACCAATTTAGACGACCGCGTGAGTCAAAAGTCAATTTCATGTTTAATCGCTGCGCAAAATATAAAATTCAGAAGCAACAGGTTGCTGTTGCGAAAACTTTTTCCGACAAAACAATCTTGTTCTTGTTTGAAGAATTTAGAAGTAGGCCATAAAGACACAATAAGATGTAAGAATAACTAAAAATCAGTTGCTTCCTTGAAAGGGTAGAAAACATTGTGGGAAAAGGAGAAAATGCCGGTAGCCTGCATTGTCTCCTTTCCTCAGATTTTTTTCAAAAGCCTTCTTTAAAAGGCGTCATTGTGTGGTAAAAGGTTAATAATTATCCAATCAGAGAAGCTTTAAGGAAATCAGAATGGATACCAGCAGCCAATCAGAGAAGACTTAAGAAATTCAACAGCCAATCAGAGAGCTTCAAAATCGCTCCAAATTGGCGCCAAAATTTATCGATTAAAAAACAGTGAAAAAAACGGCATAAAAGTGGATTTAAAGTTTTCTTTAAAGGCTGCTGTGCAGTCCTTGGCAAACTGCCAAGATTTCACTGAAAATGGGCAAACATTTAAGAAAATAGGGGCGCAGAAGACCATGTTTTGGTCTTTTCAAGCCCCTTGCAAGAATTACTTCCCTTTAACCCTCGATGCACCCACTCCCCCACCCCCCAGCCCTGAACTGGATTTGCTTTTCTAACTCAGCCCACAATAAATGCTGCACCTTGAAACTTTCAATTAGCCAATTTTTAGTGATCAATGTACAGTGTAAAAAAGAAAAAAAAAAAAAAAAAAAAAAAAAAAACGCCCAGAAATTAATGCAAGAATTACTTCCCTTTAACTCTCGATGCACCCAACACCCCCCTTCCCCAGCCCTTAACTGGATTTGCTTTTCTAACTCAGCCTACAATAAATGCTACACATTGGAACTTTCAATAAGCCAAAGTGATCAATGTACAGTGTAAAAAAAAAAAAGCCCAGAAATTAATGCAAGAATTACTTCCCTTTAACCCTCAATGCACCCAACCCCCCACCCCTCCCTTAACTGGATTTGCTTTTCTAACTCAGCCCACAATAAATGCTGCACATTGAAACTTTCAATAAGCCAAAGTGACCAATGTACAGTGTAAAAAGAAAACGCCCAGAAATTAATGTGACAAGTGGCTAAGAAAAGACTGAAAACTCTTTCAGTTGCTTCCTATTGCATAAATCAAACAAAGGCAACTGAAGTGTAATTTTTCTAATCTCTTCAAATGGCAACAAGAAACCCAGTTACGTTGACTACGTGCCAGTTACGCTCATGCGAAAACCTCAGAAATTAATGTGACAAGTGGCTAAAAAAAGACTGAAAACTTTCATACATCAAACAAAGGCAACTGAAGTGTAATTTTTCCAATCTCTTCAAACCGCAACAAGAAACCCAGTTACGTTGACTACCGTCTCATAGGTGCCAGTTACGCTCATGCGAAAACCCCAGAAAATAATGCGACAAGTGGCAAAAAAAAAACTGAAGACTCTTTCAGTAGTGCTCAACTGCTTCTTATTGCATAAATCAAACAAAAGGAACTAAATTTTTAATGTATATTTTTTTCTCCAATCTCTTTATACCGTGACCACAAATCCTTTTACGTTGACTGCCGTCTCAAAGGTGCTGGTTACGTATCCGCGAAAACGCAAAAAATCGACTTACAGAACATTTCATAGCAGAGGACACCTGTTGCTTAATAGGTCAAATATAGGGAATTTAATTTCTAATATCTGTTTTTTATTTCTGCAATCTTTATTTACCGTGACGACAAACCCTTTTAGGTTGTCTATTGTCTCGCAGGTGCCACTTACGTATCCGCAAAAACATGAAAAATCGACTTATGGAATATTTTATAGCAGACGACAACTGTTGCTTGAGTCAATTATAGGGATTTTTCTTTTTCTTTTTCTCTCACTAGGGCCATTGATTTGGTTACGATGACCATCTAACCCATACGTGACTGTTACGTGCCGCACATAAAATCGTAAAATCAGCTTCGACACTTTCGGAGGCAACTGATACCTGTCGTACAAATCAAAGAAAGGTAAACAAAATTTTTCCCTGTTTTCTTACCAGGGTCACGAAAACATTGAACCAATTTAGACGACCGCGTGAGTCAAAAGTCAATTTCATGTTTAATCGCTGCGCAAAATATAAAATTCAGAAGCAACAGGTTGCTGTTGCGAAAACTTTTTCCGACAAAACAATCTTGTTCTTGTTTGAAGAATTTAGAAGTAGGCCATAAAGACACAATAAGATGTAAGAATAACTAAAAATCAGTTGCTTCCTTGAAAGGGTAGAAAACATTGTGGGAAAAGGAGAAAATGCCGGTAGCCTGCATTGTCTCCTTTCCTCAGATTTTTTTCAAAAGCCTTCTTTAAAAGGCGTCATTGTGTGGTAAAAGGTTAATAATTATCCAATCAGAGAAGCTTTAAGGAAATCAGAATGGATACCAGCAGCCAATCAGAGAAGACTTAAGAAATTCAACAGCCAATCAGAGAGCTTCAAAATCGCTCCAAATTGGCGCCAAAATTTATCGATTAAAAAACAGTGAAAAAAACGGCATAAAAGTGGATTTAAAGTTTTCTTTAAAGGCTGCTGTGCAGTCCTTGGCAAACTGCCAAGATTTCACTGAAAATGGGCAAACATTTAAGAAAATAGGGGCGCAGAAGACCATGTTTTGGTCTTTTCAAGCCCCTTGCAAGAATTACTTCCCTTTAACCCTCGATGCACCCACTCCCCCACCCCCCAGCCCTGAACTGGATTTGCTTTTCTAACTCAGCCCACAATAAATGCTGCACCTTGAAACTTTCAATTAGCCAATTTTTAGTGATCAATGTACAGTG
>CALSFA010000012.1:0-13679 GCA_943736015.1 Tridacna crocea
ACCTGACATATTACATCACTAGAAAACTAAACGACATTTATATAGTCCCAAATACTAGGATCGAAGATCTTCAAATGAGAGCGAGACTTCTTGGGATCGAATCCAATTAGGACCGAAACATAGGGCTCAGGTCTTCTTTCATATAATTTGAAATGATTTTTTTTCCAAATGCGAAATTCAACAGGACATTGTCTTTAAATAATCACCGAGAAAATGCAACTTCCGCATTTTTGTTTCCGGCTTGTATTGGAATAATCCAAACTGCTTGTAGACTCATGTCGTCTGTCGGAAAGAAAAGTAGGAAGTGCTCATCTTAGGGGAAATTAGGGTCATACTATTTTGCGGACGCTACTTGCGGACAATATATACAAAGAAGGATTTTGCGGACAATATAGAACAAAGAGGGATTTTGCGGACGCATTGAATATAGAGTATTTATTGCAATTAGGCTATGGTCTTGTTATTTTCAACGTTGGAATTAGTTTTTATACTGACTTTTTTTTTATTTTTATACTTTTATATGAACTTATATAACGAAAATTGCTTTTAGAAATTTGAATGTAATTTAAAAAAAATTATCTACTTTTTTTTTTTCTTTCGTTATTTTAATAATCTTATGGTGGTCCAAATCGAAAGCATTTGCAGACGACAAATTAAAATGACTGAAGATTTGAAATTTGTTTTGTGGAAAAAGGATTTTAAGCTTTTCACTCAAAGTTTTCTAAAGGCTTCTTTCTCAGGGTCGTCAAAATTAGGGATTGTGTATTAATGGGTTGAATCAAAATTCGAATAATATTATAATTTTCCCTTTAAGCTTATTTAATAGCTTAATAAATAGTTTATTATTTGTTTTATAGACAAATAGAAAATACCTATACTATTAATGTAAACGTGTGTGAATCATAAAGTATGGGAGAAAAATGCGGATGCTATGTGCGGACACTATACATAAAGAAGGAATTTGCGGACAATATAGAATATAGAGGGAATTTGCGGACAATATGGATTACAGAGGGACTTTGCGGACGGATTGATTATACAGTAGTAATTTATAAATAGTGTTTTAAATGAAATATATATGTAATGTTTGGCGTAGTTTTCACGTATTTATGTTTATAACATCGAAATATTATATGTCTGCTCTTTCGTAAGTCTTTGAAATTATTATTTTACAGACAAATTCAGAAGGTACCTGCACTATTAATGTAAACGTGTGTGAATCATAAAGTATGGGAGAAAAATGCCGATGCTACGTGCGGACACTATACATAAAGAAGGAATTTGCGGACAATATAGAATATAGAGTGATTTTGCGGACGGATTGATTATAGAGTAGTTTTTAAATGGAACTGTCGGAATTTTCTTGCGAACACATTAAACATATATGAAATTCGCAGACAAAAAATGATACTGAAGGAAATTGGTTATGGATCGAATTTAGAATAGTTTTAACACGACAACATATATTTGTCAGATGCAGGAAACGCAGATATATTTTTCTCGCTTCACTAGTTAAGAAGTCGTTGAACGGATTAAAGTTTATCAGTAAATAACACGTGTCATTAATTGACAGTACTGAACAGAAGCGAGACAAGGATTTCCAGTATTGGGGGAAAGACGTTTTGAATTTATCTTTCTACTGCGGTACATTGTCTGCAATTTCCTCTAATGTTTATGGTGCCTGTTTGTTTAAAGTGGTCGCAAGTAACATCTGACAAATATCTGTTTTCATGTAAAAACTACTCCATATGCAATCCGTCCGCAATTTCCCTCTAAATTCTATATTGTCCGCAATTTCCATGACATTTGTATGTTTATAGTGTCCGCCAGTAGAATCTGAAGTTACATCTTGCAAATATATTTTTTCATGTGAGAAATATTCAATCCGTACCAAAGTTCCCTCAGTATTCTATAATGAAATATAGTCATATTAATTCGACAATAAATGTAATCAACCATGTACATAATTAAGACTATCAAACCTTTCCAAAGGTGTGAATAACATGTCTGTCTCTTTAAATGCGATACTGATTACTCTATATCCAATGCGTCCGCAAAATCCCTCTATGTTCTATATTGTCCGCAGAATCCTACTCTGTGTATATTGTCCGCAATGACCAGGCTACATAGCTCAATAGGTATCTAGCGTATGACTTGTGAACGTGATGTTTCGAGTTCCTTGGGGGTCTGGGTTCGTCAGCAAGTTCCTTCCATATTCCATACTGTCCGCAAATTCCTTCTTTATGTATAATGTCCGTGATTCACACACGTTTACATTAATAGTGTAGGTATCTTCCTAATTTGTCCATAAAACAATATGGTTTCAAAGATTTACGAAAGAGCAGACTTACATAATTTAATATTACAGTTTTGAAACGCATGTAAAATATATAGAATGGTAAGAATCGTGTGGATGAGCAATACGTGCAGACACTATACATAAAGAAGGAATTTGCGGACAATATATAAAGTGAAAAGGGAAATTTGCGGAGTCTGTTTTAAAGTATTACATTATGGAAACAATAAGAAGATATTCACGGTAGCAACGGAAACACACGTAAATAGTATGGTATGGTAGGAAACTGCGGATGCTACGTGCAGACACTATACATAAAGAAAGAATTTGCGGACAATATAGAATATCGAAGGAAATTGCGGACGAACCCACACCCTCAAGGGACTCGAGACAAACGCTCTACCTATGTGGCCTGGTCTTTGCGGACAATATACACGAAGAAGGATTTTGCGGACAATATAGAACATAGAGGGATTTTGCGGACGCATTGAATATAGAGTAATCAGTGTCGCATTTAAGGAGACAGGCATGTTATTAGCACCTTTGCAAGGGTTTTGATAGCCTTAATTATTTACGTCGATATAGAGTATTTCTTACATCAAAACATATTTGCTAGATGCTATTTGCAGACACTTTAACATAGAAGGAAATTGCGGACAATATAGAATTTAGAGGGAAATTGCGGACGGATTGAATACAGAGTACTTGTTACATTACAACCTATATTTGCTAGATGCTATTTGCGGACACTATTTATAAACACAGGAGGAAATTGCGGACAATATAATTATGATTTAGAGGGAAATTGCGGACAGATTGAATAAATAGTATTTCTGACAGATTGAATAAATAGTATTTCTTACATTAATTATTACATTTTTCGAAAGCTACTTGGGGACGGCAGGTAGACCGCAGTAGATCAAATTTACCCTTCACCACACTATCTCGACTTTTACCGACCCTGAGAATGAAGCTTTTAGAAAACATTGTGGCGAAAGGAGAAAATCAGGGAAATTGCATGTACGGTATTGTTCTAAATTGAATTCTATTACTTTTGTTCAACGTCTTATACTCACCGGCGATTTCTCCTTTTCCCTCAATGTTTTCATCTCTATGAAAGAAAAATAACACCAAATGAGCCACGCTGAAATAGTCGTATTCAAACGCTTTCAACTTGGACAAAGATGAAATTTTCTGTCGTCTGGTAAAAGGTTAGACCTCTATCACACAAAAGAAAAGTAGACTAGTCCACGGAAAATGCGGGATATACAGGATATGAAATGAGTTACACTGATAATGGAATATATGAAATCATAAACGAGTCGCACGAAAATGAAAATCTATCATTTATTGTATAACATATATATTCATAAAAACAAGAGAACCATGATATCTTTAATCGTACATAACCTCACCTTTAGTTCGCTATTACTGTTAATTACCTCAGGCTTTGAATTATAAGTTAACCCTTTACCATTCGACAAAATTTTAGACTGGTCCAAATTGAGAGCATTTTGCAGAAGACAAAGTGAATGTGACTAAAGAATTAAAATATGGTTTAGGAAGGAAAGAAAATATTGTGGGAAAAGGAGAAGATGCTGGGAACCAGCATTTTCTCCTTATCCCACAATAATTCAAAAGGCTTTTTTCAAAGGGATGAGCGTTAAAAGTCGGGATTTATGTGGTAAATGGTTAAAATATAATGCAGTAGCCAACACAAACCTACACACATATTTATATAAAATAACATAACTGAAAAGTTTCTTACAGTATTTTGTGCACTATAAGCCGTTTGAAAATCATAAATAGATCTATTCTATATTTTAAACATTTCATTTAAGAAGACAAAAAGATTCAATGTACATGTAGTTTAAATGTAATTCTTAACCCAGTACCCAGTACCAGTGGACGGAATGTTAGACTACAAAACTGAAAACATTTTGCAGACGATAACTTCGGTATAACATATGTCTTTGAAAGGGAAGATACATTGTGTTGTTTGATGAAGGGTTTAATAAAATAAACATTGTGGAAACGGGAGAAATTATGTTTACAAAAATTTAGCCATATTCCATAAAACACTGTATTTATAAAATACTTCTTTTAAGGTCGTTATTGTTTCGTGAATGGTTATTAACATAATCCGCATTTAAAGTCTTCTTCTCTTCTTGAAATGTCCAAAGGTGCATTAATACATGACCTGTGATACCAAGTTCCGCATGAATCGCATTCCACCATAGTGGAATCGTAACAAGCAGGGAAATTGCATATACAGTATTGTTCTAAATTGAATTCTATAACTTTTGCTTTACGTCTTATACTCAGTGTTTTATTTGTTAGCGGGAATTCAGTCATTTCCAGCTTGTCAAAGCATTCTATCAAATGAGTCCTCAAAAGTTTACTGTTAAAGATCAGTTCGAAGCACAGTTTTTTCCTCAAGCAGTATGATGTAGCAAAAGCAACAGCATACAAACCACAGTCAGTGCTGTTGTTTTGTTTCATTATAGACGGTATTTTGATTTTAACACACTCTTTCTCCCGACCATACATTTGTGACAGTTGTATTTTGAGGCCATTTGGTAGAATTCTGTCCATTGGTCTATCACAACCTAAACTATCAAGAAGGTAGACATCATTATCGTGAGATATTGAGCATACCCAATGATCGTTATGGTTATGATGAATTTGACATGCTGGAGAAGAGACCGGTTCCATTGGCAATTTATTTTTCCAACGTTTTTCTGTCTGACAATAAATCGGAACCTTTTCCGTTAGTTGTAAACCCTGTATACTATCAATTACTTGCCTTTTTAACAATTTATTAACAGCTTCCATGTGATTTGAGTTTAGTTTCCCCTCACCCTTTAAATCATTATAATCATCTATGGTTAAACCTAGAAATTCATTCCACATTACTCTTTCCTCAATTACCACATCGTCAACATCTCTATTACTCAGTTCTAACATTTCTATCTCATTTTCCTCTATAATTGACAAATCAGGCTCGACTTTCGGAATTTTATAAGATTCAATGTTTTCAAAACGTTTTCGCTTGACTCCCGACTTGGGTGTTTCTGGGGTGGACATTTCAAATTCTAAAGACTTTTTAGCTTTTTTACATGACGTATCAGTCAAAATTAGATTCTTTGTATCTGGAGTTTGGATAACATTAACACAATTTAATTTTGCTACTGAATCAGGTGCTGGGACAATTTCAAGGTCAGTGTCGCCATTGCGTCCTTTCTTAGTTCCGCATTTCTTTGAATGTTTGGGTCTGCAGTTTCTGCGAAGCTGAGATAGGTTATAGACTTTCCTGTCATCTGGAATATCCATACCTATCGCAAGCATGGCAGCTATTATATGATAGCACCTTGAAGTGGCTGGACATGAGCAACTTTCTCTCGGAAATATGGTAACTGAATATTTCTGCTCATTGCGTCCACTGACCATGAAAGCGCCCATTTGTGGCACTAAAACAATTTCATTTTGTTCGATAGTGTGGACTGCTAAAGATCTTTGCGTTAGAGGTGCTTTGTTTTTAGTTTTTTCTGTAAATTTCTCTGTTTCAGACTCTGACTCTTCTGTTTTGTCATTTCTACTGTCTGCAATTGTTAGACTTGTTGCTTGCATTAGTGAGGTTGTTCTAGACTTGATCAGATCAATCATTTTGGCTGGATGACAGACATTTTTGGGCATAACAACAGTATCCGAATCTCTAGCTGCAAAGAGATACTCATCCTTTAGTGTCCATTCACTATCGCGACAAAATGCTTTCATTAAATCACATAAATAATTCCCCTGCAAGTAGTTGAAGTACAAAACTATGTCATCTATGGACTTTTCCTTGTAATCTATAAGTCTTTTCAATTTTGCGTTTAAACTTTCAGCCACATTATTTGTCACTCCTGAATATCCACAATACATAGAATTTTTTTCTAAAATCCAGCGAGCAGAGTATTTGATAATAGTGGGATAGATGTTTTCTTCAAAATAGGTAACAAATGCTGAACTCCAAAGAACTCTGAATTGGGTGCACAATTTTTCAAATTCCAACTCCGACGAGCAATGCAATAGTTGACGAATTTGACAATCGTACACTCGCTTGTCGTCACTTTTACCTCCATGTTTACTCAGCCAAAACTTAACATCGTTTAAAATGTGATTCCAACAAACCAATACTTGACAGTTTTGCAGACGACTTTCAAATGCATTCATTATTCCTGTTTCACGGTCGGTAATAACACAAATGTGCTTTTCTTGCAATTTTGGGATTTTAGCTTTCAATATTTCTATGAATTCTTCGTGACATCTTTGAAATTTTCTTTCATGAATCATAAATGCTACTGGAATAATTGGTTTGTTGTTAAACATTTTATGTCTGAAAACAAGGGCTGATACGTAAAAGTCTCCCAAATTGAATGTTGTATCATAATATAACTCTATCGTTGTGTCTTTCAGTTGTATAAGTCTATTTAATTCGTCCATTAATTCCTTGTTTCCAACTACAACTTCCAAATCAGGGGTTGTTTTGATGCTATGAATGTAACCGTCAAGCTGGTCTACTAACAGGTGAAGGCCATACAGGGCATCATGTGTCAATTTTGTTTCCATGTTTTGTTTATGACGAATATTCTGAATCTGTTTTTCATTTCGAGGAACTCTTATACCTTTGGCGATTGAATCAGGTGAAGCTTCCGAAGTTATCTTGTTTGTTAATTCTTTTGGGTCTAGTTGTTTGTCTTCGCATTTAATTCTTTTCAACACTGACGGCATTGTTCTTTTGTATTGCCTTGAATTTATTTTCCTGTTTCCATGAGGTAATCCTTCATACGCCTTTTTTTCTCCAAAATAAACTATTAAAGTCTTGCCGTTGTAGTGCAAATCCTTAAACCTAAAAACATGTTTTTGAAATTTATCACTTATACTGCCATGATTCCGTATTTTAAAAAATATTCTTTGTAGATTTTTTCCGTTCACTTCGTAGGTCCTTCGTCCATTATCTTTCCATGTAAAGCCATCAGCTCGCCAGTCCTCCTTTCTATCAACACTGTTGGAATCATGGAATAAGTAAACTGAGTTGGGTTCGGGGCGGTAGGGTGGCTCATAATTAACAACCTGTTCTGATGTGTTGCCCTCCAAAATAGCTACGGCTTCCGCATTAGTTAAAGGCCGGTCTACAGTCATTAAAACACGGTTTTCACAACCACCACCGACTAATCTGTGTCTGTGTTTAGGCGCAGTTTTGTTAATTCTTTGAATCCGCAGAGTTTGGTCGCATGTTGTGGATATATTGTCATTTTCCGTATGTTTACTTTCAGGTTGAGTTGCTGTTTGGTCAAGTGTCGAGGCGTTCGTTGACGAGGTGACAACTTCACTGTATAGTAGTGGCCTTCTACGACGATGTAAATTGTTATCATATGTAGGCAGACTTTTGTGTTGATTACAGCTAGTCGGTTTGTCACGTGTTGTGGGTAATCGATAATTTTCTGTGGGCTCACTTATTGGTTGGGTTGCTGGACGGTAATACTTTGACGATGTAGCTACAACTTCGCTGTATAGTCGTGGCCCGAAAATTCTGTGATTATCTAGAGTTTTCTCTACGCGCTGGTTACTTGTTGGTGGTGGAGTTGGCAGTGTTTTAGATTTATTGGAAGGACGAGTTGTGAACGAGAAGTTGCGATCTAAGTTCTGAGCCAGTGTGTTTGTTCCTTCAAAACTAAGATGAAGACCGTCTCTACTCAAAAGCTTTTTGTTGGGACCTAAAAGGTTGAAAACCAAAACGTCATTTACACGGTATCGCCTTTTGATTAATGTTTCTGGTAAGTCTGTTCTTGATCTACACCGTACTCAGATATAGAACAGAACAGAACAGAACAGAAATTTTATTTGAACTCTTAGGCATATAAGCTTAATGGTCATAGCAATATAGTGCTAAGCACCATAGTGCTAAGCACCAACATATTTCAATATACAAATATTGAAGAAAATGAATAATTTCAAGGATTATTTCAGTAACTAAGTGGATATTCCATGGTAGTACTATGCCAAACATTAACAATATTTTTGACTAGTCCAAATTGAAAGCACATGCAGACGACAACTTGTACTGTTGAAAATATTAAGATAATGACTGTTACAGTAACAAAAAAAAACTAATTTTAAAAAATATTAATTAACCTTGATACGATAATTCCTTTCTAAGATATATATATCATTGACCGCTAATTGTTCAGACTTTTGTGCGCTTTATTTACTTGTAACAGAGGTGGATTAATATACGTGTCAAACGCATGGAATTTCATGAAGATTGTCAGATTTTCGAATCATTAGTTTGATATATTTTATCTATACTTACCAAACAGTGTATGGAACTGCGGGTGTTCGATTATTTTTATCCACTTATGACGAACACTCAAATCCCTTAGAAGTGTGTTGATCTTAGTTGCATCTTCATTCCATCGTTTTATGAAAATGGCACTTTTTTGGCATCCTTCAAAACGGTTCTGAGTTCTAGGCAATACGGTAGAAACGTATAGTGTGGCGCTAAAATGAATGAATGAATGGATGAATGAATGAATGAATGAATGAATGAATGAATGAATGAATGAATTTGCTCCTTACGGTTATATCCTGGAACTGCTTATTAGATCAAGATAAACTACACTGAGCTCTTTGTTGGTATTGATCTATACACACTGTACATTGTGACAAAAAATTAAAGGATTTTTCTCTTTCATATCGACGATAATGTGGGAAAGCAGACAATGGTATAAGCAGGATATTGAGCGGATGTCTCATGACAGAAATTCCTTTCCAAATTCAAATTTGTTAATATAAATCGTGAGGTATTGCTTACACTAAAAAAAAAAAAATCATTGTAGGAGTTGTAACCCTAATAATTGCATATTCAACTGGTATCCAGCAGAATTTCCAATATTATTACGCATTAATGAAAGTTTAAAATATTTCATTCTATAAACATGCTACGATTTGTGGTTTAACACTTAAACTTTGTAAAAGACAAGTGTATGCGGCAGAGGGATCATCAGCGAACCAAAAGACCTAAATGATGGAAAATGGAATTAATAAAGTATGAATCTTACATTGGGGAGTTTCTTCTGATTTCATCACACAACTGTTTAATGTTATCTACAACTGATATAGGGCTTTTGGTGAGAACATCATTTGCACCAACGAGTAAGATAATGTTCTGAAATAAAAAAAAAAAAGTTTAACAATAAAAAGGCATGGTTGGTAAATTATGGGAATTTATCATTGATTCAACAATGTCTCGAAACTATTATCAATGGGACGCGTGTGCTTGTCATGTCACACTTCTGTTAACCCTTTACCCCGTAAGGCATTTCTATGGTATGTCTAATTGACCCTTAATAACAGCAAGGATAAAGCTAATTCTTATGTGTATACTACACCTTTTGATAGTGTAGAAAACATTGTGGCAAAAGGTGAAACTGGTCGTCACGAGCAATTTCACCTTTTGCCACAATGTTTTCCTAAGACTCCTACAAGCAATGCGGAGAAATTAGTATCGATGGAGAAAAGGGTTAAGTTTGTCAATTAAACCTTTGCCACTCGTCAATACAACAACACATACACTTTTAGTCAGGAACGACAAGACATATCTTATCTCATTGTGGGAAAAGGAGAAATGCGGTTAACCAGCATTTTCTCCTTTTCCCACTATGTTTCCAACCCTGCTGGAACCAACTTTCAATTTTTAAGTTAAGTAATTTTGTCGTCTGCAAGTGCTTTCGTTTTAAATATTTACTTAAATGAGTATAATTAGGGTCAAATATAGTGGTTGATGTAGATGGATTTCATATTGCACACAACGTGCAGTCTGATTACGAATATAAGCATCCAATGTATTAAGACATTATAGTTGAAACCAATCTTCAAATATTTATTTATATTACTGCCTTTGTGTGGGACCTCGTATTGGATTATCCATTTCACTCTCTTAATCACTGTCTATGACGGATAAGAGTCGAGATCTGACTACAGCAAGGATATTGTCTGATCTTGACCTGTATCACCTCTACCAAAAATGCCACTTGCCTGACTGTTTAGTTAGAATAAATTCTTAACCTCTTTACCTTTTGGGCTAAAAAGTATACATTGCAAGAAGTGTGGAACATGATCAATTAGCGGTAATTTGAGGCCCGATCTTGACGATCCACTGTTATTGTATGAAAAACCAGCCGTTTCTCGCTTCTGTTAAGTACTGTCAATTAATGACACGTGTTCATTTACTGATAAACTTTAATCCTTTTATCAACTTCTTAACTAGTATAGTGAGAAGGCCTATACCAAATACCCTATTGTCAAAAGGTTTAAAAAAAAAAATATAAATTTACAAATCTGATTTCGATATTTATCCTTTTATTAACATATATGTGTCAACTTATTCTTGTATCACTAAATCTCCCCTTGATATTTAAACCAGACTGTTATTAGACCACCCAATCTCATGTAGTAATATTTTTATGTACCCGAGGGAAATGAAGTATATTGTATTGTACATTTCGCACGACCAGGAAGATGAAGTATTCCGATAATATATGTTTCTTAATTATGTCATTCAGATCAAATATAAACCGAATATCAGGTCCATAAAATTTATATCGAGGGCTGATTGGGAAATTTGTATCTGCATTGTGGGAAAAATACGAGTGAGAGAATAGATTGTCTGAAGAAGTGCATTTGGACATTTCCATAATGTGTCGACTCGGATAAACCTGCGCAAGCCGCGCAGGCTGATCAGTCTGCGCGGACTGTGCATGCTGATCCGAGATGACACTCTACAGAAATGTATAAATGCCCCTTTTCGTGTGTTGCAGGCCATATATGGATCATGCAGTTAGTACAAAATCTTATGTAATCGAAAAGTATCGTCTCTGATCAGTCTGCGCGGACTGTGCATGCTGATCCGAGACGACACTCTATAGAAATGTATAAATGCCCCTTTTCGTGTGTTGCAGGCCATATATGGATCATGCAGTTAGTACAAAACTCTTATGTAATCGAAAAGTATCGTCTCTGATCAGTCTGCGCGGACTGTGCATGCTGATCCGAGATGACACTCTACAGAAATGTATAAATGCCCCTTTTCGTGTGTTGCAGGCCATATATGGATCATGCAGTTAGTACAAACTCTTATGTAATCGAAAAGTATCGTCTCTGATCAGTCTGCGCGGACTGTGCATGCTGATCCGAGATGACACTCTACAGAAATGTATAAATGCCCCTTTTCGTGTGTTGCAGGCCATATATGGATCATGCAGTTAGTACAAAATCTTATGTAATCGAAAAGTATCGTCTCTGATCAGTCTGCGCGGACTGTGCATGCTGATCCGAGACGACACTCTATAGAAATGTATAAATGCCCCTTTTCGTGTGTTGCAGGCCATATATGGATCATGCAGTTAGTACAAAATCTTATGTAATCGAAAAGTATCGTCTCTGATCAGTCTGCGCGGACTGTGCATGCTGATCCGAGATGACACTCTACAGAAATGTATAAATGCCCCTTTTCGTGTGTTGCAGGCCATATATGGATCATGCTCTGGCAAAAGGGGGCTTATATAACTGTCATGTTTGGCTGTAGTATTATTAGAAGAAGAATGTGTACTCACCGAAAAAAATGGTACGACATCGAACACTAATTCTTGGTTGAGGAAATTTGCAGCACGGTATCCAGGGAAAGAAAATACAAAATAGTTTTCCGGATTTAAGTATTGTGATAGATATTTCGTCTGGCTGTGCCCTATAACAAGAGCCATTGTACGTAATTACAAAATATATAGGCACAATTAACGTAAATCAACGACAATCACGAAGGCGAGTCACAGAAATATGGGTACACAGTCACACATACACATATACCAAAAAAAAAAAACAACAATTTCTTATTTTTTCCTTAAGGAAGTAGAAATCATACAGAAGTCGATGTGAACAGATTAACAAATCGATCAATTGTGATCAGAAAGACAATCCGTTAACGTAAACATGCAATTATCAATTACATGATTTCAACAGTTTTATAATTATTAAAATCACACCTACTAATGTGTTTGTTGATTAAATACTTAAACAGAAAATCAAAGTCGGCTTCTGGATCTCGCCATCATTATTATCCAATTATTGAATATTGTTAAAATTTTGTTTGAGAAAACTTTTGGTTTGAAGTCTAATAATCATCTGAATAATTTCCTTAAATGTTCTATATTTGGTTACATATTCCCCGTTTGTTTACAGTGTCCGCAAAAAGAAAACCAACAAATACATGTATATTATTCCATTTAGTACTCTGTAATCGATCCATCCCTCTTCATTCTATAATGTCCGCAAATTCCTTCTGTATGTATAGTGTCCGCACTTAGCATCCGCAGCTTCATATCAAACTATATAATTTACATGCGTTTCCTGCACCTGACAAATATAGGTTTTAATGTAAAATCCTTTCTAAATTCGATCCCTCATTATAATTCATTGTCCGCAATAATCCATGTATGTTTATTTTGTTCGCAAGAAAATTCCGACATATATACATGATCCCATTTCCATTGAAATAACGTTACTACTCTATAATCAATCCGTCCGCAAAGTCCCTCTATATTCTATATTGTCCGCAAATTCCCTCTGTATTCCATATTGTCCGCGTTTTCCTTCTTTATGTATAGTGTCGCAAGTAGCATACACATTTTTAACATGGAACACTTTATAATTCACACGCCTTTACATTCATAATGTAGGTATCTTCTTAATTTGTCCATAAAACAATGCTTTCAAAGACCTAAGAAAAAGCAGACTTACATACATTTCTATGCCGTAAAACTACGCCGTAAATACATTTACCTTTTCATGTAAAACATGACTATAAATACTACTCTATAATCAATCCGTCCGCAAAGTCCCTCTTTATTCTATATTGTCCGCAAATTCCCTCTGTGATCTATATTGTCCGCATTTTCCTTCTTTATGTATAGTGTCCGTCAGTAGCATCCTCATTTTTCTCCCATACATGTAACACACTTTTACATTTATATAATATTTTGATGTTATAGACATAAATACAGGAAAAATACGCCATTAATACATATATTGTTCATGTAAAACATTACTTTATAAATAGTACTCTATAACCAATCCGTCCGCAAAGTCCTTCTATATTCTATATTGTCCGCAAATTCCCTCTGTAATCTATATTGTCCGCCAAATTCCTTCTTTATGTAAAGTGTCCGCACGTAGCATTCAGATTTTTCTTCCATACTTTATATTTACATTTATAGTGTAGGTACATGTATCTTCATAATTTGTCCATTATAAAATGCTTTCAAATACTTAAGAAAAAGCAGACTTA
>OX031074.1:0-5000 GCA_943736015.1 Tridacna crocea
TAAAGTGGCAGTACAGATGGTCAGGACATACTGCGTCTCAGGTGTTTGTTGAAATATTTAGAGCTCTAGGTAGCGCTTTAAAACAGTTATTTTATTACCCAATTCATAATTTTATTAGTGGTAGAAGTGTTGTTTTATTAGTTTTAATTGTTGCTTGAAATTTTTATGAGATCGTTATGGTGGTATTCCAATGTTATCTGATTGGTTTGTTAGGCATTTGTTTTTGCGTAGTAGAGCCTATAAGGTACAGGGACGGCAAGATAAGGGTGAAAGAATTTGTATTGCGTAAGCGAGCTAATAAAATGAGTGAAATACGAAAGCTATGAAAAAAATCTCTTTAGGGTTGTAAGGTAGGATAGTCTAGTTTAAGTAAGAACATCTGTTTGTCAGGCAGAAAGCCCACTTGGTGTGGGATTATCTGGGTGGGAAGACAAAGTTTTGCATTAGATTGTAGCTCTAATATTGGGATATTTTAAACTCCCCCCACTCAATAATGAAAGTTGTTTTTTGGTTTATAATCTTTAGGGCCTGTAGGATTATTATAACTGAGCAAAAGCATGTTATAAGGTTGTTAATGGCGCTTGAAATTTTAAGAATTGGAATCTATAGAGTTATAGTTGGCGTATTAGCGTATAATGGGGCAGTAATATTTTGCTTGGTATTTTTAACCTTGGCTGTGTGTGAGGCGGTATTGGGTTTAAGAGTTTTAGTTAGTATTGCTAAAGGTTATGGTAAGGAAAAGAGTCCTGCCTTTTTTTTATTGAAGTTTTAAATGAAGTATAATGAGAAGGTTTGAATTGGGAATAGTATATTTTGTTGGAGTTGGGGGATTTGGTGTCTTGTTGCTTTTTCTAGCTAAAAAGTTAGGTAAGAAAGGTCGTGCCAATATATACGCAGCTAGAGCATTTGAATGCGGTTTTCAAGCAATCAGAAACGCTCGCACGCCCTTTTCTTTGAAGTTCTACATTGTGGCATTAGTATTTTTGGTGTTTGACGTCGAATTAATCTTAGTCTTCCCTTATTTCTGTGGTATCGGGCCTACGCCTTGAGGTGTGTTGGCTTTGTTCTGTTTTATAGTAGTACTCCTAGTTGGGTTGGTACACGAGTGTAATGAGGGGGCTATTGAATGGCAATAGAGCATGGCTTAGTATAAGTTAAGTATGTCAGCTTTGGGAGTTGATGGTTCTAAAATGGAAGCCTTGAATGTTCACTATGGTAGGGTTAGTAGTAGCTATTGCATCAATTTTTAGTTTCTACTTACAGAGAATTCAAAATATTGGTTTATCTGTGAGGTTAAGGCATGGAATAATATTTGAGCTAGCGTTTTGTTTAGATAGGTATAGGGTCATGTTTGGTGCTGTGGTGGGGGTTATTAGGGGGTCTGTTCTTATCTTTTCTGAGTTTTACATAGCTGATGAGGTGTTCAAAAACCGATTTTGTGGTCTTATCTTATTATTTGTTGGTTCTATATTTGTGTTATTAATTGCTGATAATATAATAGCATTAATAATTGGGTGAGATGGCTTAGGTTTAGTGTCATTTTGTCTTGTGGGGTATTATGATAGTAAGTCAAGATTGAGTGCTAGTATATTAACTTTGATAACAAATCGTGTGGGTGATGTGATATTTCTAGTAGTAATTAGGTTGTTAATTGGAGTAAATAGGCTATATTTTGATAGTGTTGAAGAGATAGCTGCAAGGGGCCTGGTGATGTTAATAATTTTAATTGGTAGCGCTACTAAAAGAGCTCAGATTCCTTTTTCTGCATGGCTACCAGCTGCGATAGCAGCCCCAACCCCAGTCTCTACGTTGGTACACTCTTCTACCTTGGTCACAGCAGGTTTGTATGTAATATTTCGATTTAGAAGGTCTTTTGGTGGGGGGCTTGGTACTGTTATATTTGTTATGGGATTTTTTACTGCTTTGATAGCTAGAAGATGTGCAACTGTAGAAGCAGACATCAAAAAAATTGTAGCTTTGTCCACATTAAGGCAGTTGGGGTTGATTAACCTAGGGCTTTCAATCGGAATGAGTGATCTAGCATTTTTTCATTTAATCGTACATGCTTTATTTAAGGCACTGATGTTTATGTGCGTAGGTTGCGTAATTATAAGAGAGTTTGGAGCCCAAGAAATTCGTCGGATTTCTGGTTTGTCAAAAAAGATACCAACTGTAAGCATGTGATTGTTGGTCGCAAGGATGTCCTTAAGGGGGTTTCCTATGATAGCAGGATTCTTTTCTAAGGACTTACTATTAGAAGCTGTAATCAGTAGGGGGATGAGGGTCTTATGTATGAGGGTATTTTTTCTTTTATCATTGTTAACAGTGTGCTACTCTTGGCGCTTGATTACTGCTCTCTTTTCTTTTAGAGGGGGCAGTGTGGTTTCATTAGTCGGGGAGCCGCCAATGTTTTTTGTTTGTACTTCTATTTTAGGGCTAGGAAGAGTTTTAGGTGCTAAAACTCTTGAAGTAACAATATTAGAGCTAAATAATCTTATAGTAGTTAATGAAGAGGATAAGATTTTATTAAGTTTAGTAGTTTTAATCAGTGTGGCTATGTTCAGGCTCGTTACCCCTTCCCATCGTATTGCTAATGTAGAGCTAATAGAGCTATTAAATACAATGTTTTTCCTTAGAGTGGTTAGGGGGTCCCCTATCTCTAAAAAAGGTTTAAATTTTTGTATAAAAAACGGACCGCTAGTCGAGGTTGGTATGGAGTATTATTTTGGTGAATGAGCAATTCGCACGGCGACTAAAAAAGCCATAAAAGTTAGAGGGGTGCCATTACACTGAGGTGCCTGAGGTTTTTTTGTCTATTATTTAGCTGTGGTGTGTGCTTTATTTTTAATTATTTTTATAGTTGTTTAGTTGGTGCGGTAGCTTATAAGGCAAAGCGTGGGGCTTTTAACCCTAAGAAGTTTAGATAACCCGCGCTTTTAAGCGGGTTAATCTAAAATTAAGATAGCGAACTTCAAATTCGAATATAAGCATGGTGCTTACTCGTTGTGGGAGAGATAGCATAAACTTAATGCGTTTCCCTTACACGGAAAAAATAGCAAGTAGCTTCTCTCTACGGTGTGAATTAAATTTGTTAGCTCTTTTTATATGTCCTTAGCATTTTGGTGTTTTGGTTTAATAATAGCAGTGTTTTCTAAGGGGATTATCGGGGTGATAGTAGGAATAGAAATTACTTTTTTTATAGTAATCCCACTGATGTTGTTATCAGGGGCGAAAAAACCTACCAACCTTAGAGAGGCAGAGGGAACCCTGGTGTACTTTGTATTTCAATTATTAGGGAGAATGCTTATATTTCTAAGAGTAATTTTGATAGCATTTTCTTCAGCAGGTTCTTTATGGGTTTGATTGATGTTTATTATAGGAGTAAGATCTAAATTAGGAATCTTTCCTTTCCATGCTTGAGTAGCTACAGTTACAGGATTATCTAGGTGGTTGGGAGTTTTTTTTGTTTTGGTTTTAATAAAGTTTGCGCCGTATTGAATGCTTAGGGGGTTGGGGCTTCCTTCTATGGTTGTGAGTGTTTTAATTATTCTAAGGGCTTTAACGACTATATTAGGTGCAATTGCAGCATGTAATCAAAGAACGTTGCGTGGTGTTTTAGGGTACTCATCTCTTTCTCAGAGGGGGTTTATAATAAGGTTAAGTTTGGTTAGTGTTTATTATTATATATGATATTTTTATTTATATAGTGCCATTATATTTGTACTGGTGATCAGATGTTTACAAAAGAGGTCTTCTTTAGCGGTAATAATGTCATTAGCATCATTAAGGGGGGTCCCCCCTTTGATGGGGATATATATAAAGTTTGGTGGGTTATATTGTTTAAGAAGGGTCTCGATGAGGTTATGTGTTTTCTTGGTGGTTTGGTCATTGTTTGGGTTTTTTTATTACTTTAATGGGTTAGTAGCAGTTTATTACAGGAATCCAAATCCAGATAAAACAGTATGATGGGTTGTAGTGATAAATATTTTTTTTGGGCCAGTAATACTGATAGGGTTAATGCCTTTTATATTAGGAAGAAGTGTAAACGTGTGCACTTGACTTTTTGGTGGTCAGAGAGGCAAGAAAGCTTGCCCTTCCTATCACAAGCAAAGTTTGAGTAGCTTAATATTGAATAGCGTTGCTTTGAAGCAGCAAAGGTGGGTAATCTTCCCCTCAGACAAAGATGAGGCAGGCTAGAGCTTTGTTATGGGTAATGATTTTATCTGTAGTTGCATTATTAATATTTTTTATTATACTTATTATTTGGTCGAGCGGTGAGCGGTACTATAGATTTTAATAGTATTAGCAGGGTTTATGTTAATAGCTTGTGATTATCATTCGTTCGGCCTGTTATTTTCGTTGTTATTAGTGATTAGAGCCTCCGTGATATGCGGGTGAGGTGGCCAGTGTTATGAGCTATTGAGGCGATGGGCTGGTGTAGATCAGCTTTCAAAGTCATTAGTGTTTTTAGTTGTTATTGTTAGTATTATAGCTTATTATTCAGCTTCAGAAGAAGAAGCGCTTGGCTTAGGAATAATAGTTGTTGTCAGTGGTATTATTGCGGTGTTAATTTTTATTTGCGCTCGTCTTTTCCCCTTTTTTTTTATGTTTGAAGCCAGGTTAATTCCAATGTTTGGAATGATTGTAGGGTGGGGGTACCAACCAGAGCGTTCCCAGGCTGGTATTAGAATAATAATTTATACTTCAGCTGGGTCATTGCCAATGTTTTTGTTTATTAGATGGGTAGATAAAATCTTAGAGAGAGATAGCATCATCTTATTAAGCCTGTCAATAGATGGGGTTAGGCTAAGCTGGTTTTTATGGGTGTCAGGAATTTTGGCTTTTTTAATTAAAATGCCATTGTTTGGGCTTCATGGTTGGCTGCCTAAGGCTCATGTAGAGGCACCAGTGTCTGGGTCTGTTATTTTAGCGGGTATTATATTAAAGTTTGGTGGGTATGGGCTTATACGATTTATATGGGTGTTTAAGTGAGAAAGTTG
>OX031074.1:10000-29009 GCA_943736015.1 Tridacna crocea
ATTAAAAAAGGCTTTTAATAGGGAGATAGGGTTTTTATCAGGATATAAAATTTTTATGGTTTTTCTAGGTGTTTCTTCCACCCACCGGAAAAATCAGTAGTGTAAAATCTCTCCCCCCGAAGGGGGATATATATTACTTAGGTTGGATTAAGGATGTTGGGGAGGCTAGGGAGACCTATAAAAGGATCCCTAGCCTCCCCATAGCATCCATTAATAAAAATCATCAGTAAAACAGATTAAAAAAGGCTTTTAATAGGGAGATAGGGTTTTTATCAGGATATAAAATTTTTATGGTTTTTCTAGGTGTTTCTTCCACCCACCGGAAAAATCAGTAGTGTAAAATCTCTCCCCCCGAAGGGGGATATATATTACTTAGGTTGGATTAAGGATGTTGGGGAGGCTAGGGAGACCTATAAAAGGATCCCTAGCCTCCCCATAGCATCCATTAATAAAAATCATCAGTAAAACAGATTAAAAAAGGCTTTTAATAGGGAGATAGGGTTTTTATCAGGATATAAAATTTTTATGGTTTTTCTAGGTGTTTCTTCCACCCACCGGAAAAATCAGTAGTGTAAAATCTCTCCCCCCGAAGGGGGATATATACTACTTAGGTTGGATTAAGGATGTTGGGGAGGCTAGGGAGACCTATAAAAGGATCCCTAGCCTCCCCATAGCATCCATTAATAAAAATCATCAGTAAAACAGATTAAAAAAGGCTTTTAATAGGGAGATAGGGTTTTTATCAGGATATAAAATTTTTATGGTTTTTCTAGGTGTTTCTTCCACCCACCGGAAAAATCAGTAGTGTAAAATCTCTCCCCCCGAAGGGGGATATATACTACTTAGGTTGGATTAAGGATGTTGGGGAGGCTAGGGAGACCTATAAAAGGATCCCTAGCCTCCCCATAGCATCCATTAATAAAAATCATCAGTAAAACAGATTAAAAAAGGCTTTTAATAGGGAGATAGGGTTTTTATCAGGATATAAAATTTTTATGGTTTTTCTAGGTGTTTCTTCCACCCACCGGAAAAATCAGTAGTATAGAAACAGAACCTAGCCCAACTTTAGCCCTTCCCAGGTGGAGATACTCTAGGGCTTTTCTAGGTGTTTCTTCCACCCACCGGAAAAATCAGTAGTATAGAAACAGAACCTAGCCCAACTTTAGCCCTTCCCCGGTGGAGATACTCTAGGGCTTTTCTAGGTGTTTCTTCCACCCACCGGAAAAATCAGTAGTATAGAAACAGAACCTAGCCCAACTTTAGCCCTTCCCCGGTGGAGATACTCTAGGGCTTTTCTAGGTGTTTCTTCCACCCACCGGAAAAATCAGTAGTATAGAAACAGAACCTAGCCCAACTTTAGCCCTTCCCCGGTGGAGATACTCTAGGGCTTTTCTAGGTGTTTCTTCCACCCACCGGAAAAATCAGTAGTATAGAAACAGAACCTAGCCCAACTTTAGCCTTTCCCCGGTGGAGATACTCTAGGGCTTTTCTAGGTGTTTCTTCCACCCACCGGAAAAATCAGTAGTATAGAAACAGAACCTAGCCCAACTTTAGCCCTTCCCCGGTGGAGATACTCTAGGGCTTTTCTAGGTGTTTCTTCCACCCACCGGAAAAATCAGTAGTATAGAAACAGAACCTAGCCCAACTTTAGCCCTTCCCCGGTGGAGATACTCTAGGGCTTTTCTAGGTGTTTCTTCCACCCACCGGAAAAATCAGTAGTATAGAAACAGAACCTAGCCCAACTTTAGCCCTTCCCCGGTGGAGATACTCTAGGGCTTTTCTAGGTGTTTCTTCCACCCACCGGAAAAATCAGTAGTATAGAAACAGAACCTAGCCCAACTTTAGCCCTTCCCAGGTGGAGATACTCTAGGGCTTTTCTAGGTGTTTCTTCCACCCACCGGAAAAATCAGTAGTATAGAAACAGAACCTAGCCCAACTTTAGCCCTTCCCCGGTGGAGATACTCTAGGGCTTTTCTAGGTGTTTCTTCCACCCACCGGAAAAATCAGTAGTATAGAAACAGAACCTAGCCCAACTTTAGCCCTTCCCCGGTGGAGATACTCTAGGGCTTTTCTAGGTGTTTCTTCCACCCACCGGAAAAATCAGTAGTATAGAAACAGAACCTAGCCCAACTTTAGCCCTTCCCAGGTGGAGATACTCTAGGGCTTTTCTAGGTGTTTCTTCCACCCACCGGAAAAATCAGTAGTATAGAAACAGAACCTAGCCCAACTTTAGCCCTTCCCGGTGGAGATACTCTAGGGCTTTTCTAGGTGTTTCTTCCACCCACCGGAAAAATCAGTAGTATAGAAACAGAACCTAGCCCAACTTTAGCCCTTCCCCGGTGGAGATACTCTAGGGCTTTTCTAGGTGTTTCTTCCACCCACCGGAAAAATCAGTAGTATAGAAACAGAACCTAGCCCAACTTTAGCCCTTCCCCGGTGGAGATACTCTAGGGCTTTTCTAGGTGTTTCTTCCACCCACCGGAAAAATCAGTAGTATAGAAACAGAACCTAGCCCAACTTTAGCCCTTCCCCGGTGGAGATACTCTAGGGCTTTTCTAGGTGTTTCTTCCACCCACCGGAAAAATCAGTAGTATAGAAACAGAACCTAGCCCAACTTTAGCCCTTCCCCGGTGGAGATACTCTAGGGCTTTTCTAGGTGTTTCTTCCACCCACCGGAAAAATCAGTAGTATAGAAACAGAACCTAGCCCAACTTTAGCCCTTCCCCGGTGGAGATACTCTAGGGCTTTTCTAGGTGTTTCTTCCACCCACCGGAAAAATCAGTAGTATAGAAACAGAACCTAGCCCAACTTTAGCCCTTCCCAGGTGGAGATACTCTAGGGCTTTTCTAGGTGTTTCTTCCACCCACCGGAAAAATCAGTAGTATAGAAACAGAACCTAGCCCAACTTTAGCCCTTCCCCGGTGGAGATACTCTAGGGCTTTTCTAGGTGTTTCTTCCACCCACCGGAAAAATCAGTAGTATAGAAACAGAACCTAGCCCAACTTTAGCCCTTCCCAGGTGGAGATACTCTAGGGCTTTTCTAGGTGTTTCTTCCACCCACCGGAAAAATCAGTAGTATAGAAACAGAACCTAGCCCAACTTTAGCCCTTCCCGGTGGAGATACTCTAGGGCTTTTCTAGGTGTTTCTTCCACCCACCGGAAAAATCAGTAGTATAGAAACAGAACCTAGCCCAACTTTAGCCCTTCCCCGGTGGAGATACTCTAGGGCTTTTCTAGGTGTTTCTTCCACCCACCGGAAAAATCAGTAGTATAGAAACAGAACCTAGCCCAACTTTAGCCCTTCCCCGGTGGAGATACTCTAGGGCTTTTCTAGGTGTTTCTTCCACCCACCGGAAAAATCAGTAGTATAGAAACAGAACCTAGCCCAACTTTAGCCCTTCCCAGGTGGAGATACTCTAGGGCTTTTCTAGGTGTTTCTTCCACCCACCGGAAAAATCAGTAGTATAGAAACAGAACCTAGCCCAACTTTAGCCCTTCCCGGTGGAGATACTCTAGGGCTTTTCTAGGTGTTTCTTCCACCCACCGGAAAAATCAGTAGTATAGAAACAGAACCTAGCCCAACTTTAGCCCTTCCCCGGTGGAGATACTCTAGGGCTTTTCTAGGTGTTTCTTCCACCCACCGGAAAAATCAGTAGTATAGAAACAGAACCTAGCCCAACTTTAGCCCTTCCCCGGTGGAGATACTCTAGGGCTTTTCTAGGTGTTTCTTCCACCCACCGGAAAAATCAGTAGTATAGAAACAGAACCTAGCCCAACTTTAGCCCTTCCCCGGTGGAGATACTCTAGGGCTTTTCTAGGTGTTTCTTCCACCCACCGGAAAAATCAGTAGTATAGAAACAGAACCTAGCCCAACTTTAGCCCTTCCCCGGTGGAGATACTCTAGGGCTTTTCTAGGTGTTTCTTCCACCCACCGGAAAAATCAGTAGTATAGAAACAGAACCTAGCCCAACTTTAGCCCTTCCCCGGTGGAGATACTCTAGGGCTTTTCTAGGTGTTTCTTCCACCCACCGGAAAAATCAGTAGTATAGAAACAGAACCTAGCCCAACTTTAGCCCTTCCCAGGTGGAGATACTCTAGGGCTTTTCTAGGTGTTTCTTCCACCCACCGGAAAAATCAGTAGTATAGAAACAGAACCTAGCCCAACTTTAGCCCTTCCCCGGTGGAGATACTCTAGGGCTTTTCTAGGTGTTTCTTCCACCCACCGGAAAAATCAGTAGTATAGAAACAGAACCTAGCCCAACTTTAGCCCTTCCCCGGTGGAGATACTCTAGGGCTTTTCTAGGTGTTTCTTCCACCCACCGGAAAAATCAGTAGTATAGAAACAGAACCTAGCCCAACTTTAGCCCTTCCCCGGTGGAGATACTCTAGGGCTTTTCTAGGTGTTTCTTCCACCCACCGGAAAAATCAGTAGTATAGAAACAGAACCTAGCCCAACTTTAGCCCTTCCCCGGTGGAGATACTCTAGGGCTTTTCTAGGTGTTTCTTCCACCCACCGGAAAAATCAGTAGTATAGAAACAGAACCTAGCCCAACTTTAGCCCTTCCCCGGTGGAGATACTCTAGGGCTTTTCTAGGTGTTTCTTCCACCCACCGGAAAAATCAGTAGTATAGAAACAGAACCTAGCCCAACTTTAGCCCTTCCCCGGTGGAGATACTCTAGGGCTTTTCTAGGTGTTTCTTCCACCCACCGGAAAAATCAGTAGTATAGAAACAGAACCTAGCCCAACTTTAGCCCTTCCCCGGTGGAGATACTCTAGGGCTTTTCTAGGTGTTTCTTCCACCCACCGGAAAAATCAGTAGTATAGAAACAGAACCTAGCCCAACTTTAGCCCTTCCCCGGTGGAGATACTCTAGGGCTTTTCTAGGTGTTTCTTCCACCCACCGGAAAAATCAGTAGTATAGAAACAGAACCTAGCCCAACTTTAGCCCTTCCCCGGTGGAGATACTCTAGGGCTTTTCTAGGTGTTTCTTCCACCCACCGGAAAAATCAGTAGTATAGAAACAGAACCTAGCCCAACTTTAGCCCTTCCCCGGTGGAGATACTCTAGGGCTTTTCTAGGTGTTTCTTCCACCCACCGGAAAAATCAGTAGTATAGAAACAGAACCTAGCCCAACTTTAGCCCTTCCCCGGTGGAGATACTCTAGGGCTTTTCTAGGTGTTTCTTCCACCCACCGGAAAAATCAGTAGTATAGAAACAGAACCTAGCCCAACTTTAGCCCTTCCCCGGTGGAGATACTCTAGGGCTTTTCTAGGTGTTTCTTCCACCCACCGGAAAAATCAGTAGTATAGAAACAGAACCTAGCCCAACTTTAGCCCTTCCCCGGTGGAGATACTCTAGGGCTTTTCTAGGTGTTTCTTCCACCCACCGGAAAAATCAGTAGTATAGAAACAGAACCTAGCCCAACTTTAGCCCTTCCCCGGTGGAGATACTCTAGGGCTTTTCTAGGTGTTTCTTCCACCCACCGGAAAAATCAGTAGTATAGAAACAGAACTTAGCCCAACTTTAGCCCTTCCCCGGTGGAGATACTCTAGGGCTTTTCTAGGTGTTTCTTCCACCCACCGGAAAAATCAGTAGTATAGAAACAGAACCTAGCCCAACTTTAGCCCTTCCCCGGTGGAGATACTCTAGGGCTTTTCTAGGTGTTTCTTCCACCCACCGGAAAAATCAGTAGTATAGAAACAGAACCTAGCCCAACTTTAGCCCTTCCCCGGTGGAGATACTCTAGGGCTTTTCTAGGTGTTTCTTCCACCCACCGGAAAAATCAGTAGTATAGAAACAGAACCTAGCCCAACTTTAGCCCTTCCCCGGTGGAGATACTCTAGGGCTTTTCTAGGTGTTTCTTCCACCCACCGGAAAAATCAGTAGTATAGAAACAGAACCTAGCCCAACTTTAGCCCTTCCCCGGTGGAGATACTCTAGGGCTTTTCTAGGTGTTTCTTCCACCCACCGGAAAAATCAGTAGTATAGAAACAGAACCTAGCCCAACTTTAGCCCTTCCCCGGTGGAGATACTCTAGGGCTTTTCTAGGTGTTTCTTCCACCCACCGGAAAAATCAGTAGTATAGAAACAGAACCTAGCCCAACTTTAGCCCTTCCCCGGTGGAGATACTCTAGGGCTTTTCTAGGTGTTTCTTCCACCCACCGGAAAAATCAGTAGTATAGAAACAGAACCTAGCCCAACTTTAGCCCTTCCCCGGTGGAGATACTCTAGGGCTTTTCTAGGTGTTTCTTCCACCCACCGGAAAAATCAGTAGTATAGAAACAGAACCTAGCCCAACTTTAGCCCTTCCCCGGTGGAGATACTCTAGGGCTTTTCTAGGTGTTTCTTCCACCCACCGGAAAAATCAGTAGTATAGAAACAGAACCTAGCCCAACTTTAGCCCTTCCCAGGTGGAGATACTCTAGGGCTTTTCTAGGTGTTTCTTCCACCCACCGGAAAAATCAGTAGTATAGAAACAGAACCTAGCCCAACTTTAGCCCTTCCCGGTGGAGATACTCTAGGGCTTTTCTAGGTGTTTCTTCCACCCACCGGAAAAATCAGTAGTATAGAAACAGAACCTAGCCCAACTTTAGCCCTTCCCCGGTGGAGATACTCTAGGGCTTTTCTAGGTGTTTCTTCCACCCACCGGAAAAATCAGTAGTATAGAAACAGAACCTAGCCCAACTTTAGCCCTTCCCCGGTGGAGATACTCTAGGGCTTTTCTAGGTGTTTCTTCCACCCACCGGAAAAATCAGTAGTATAGAAACAGAACCTAGCCCAACTTTAGCCCTTCCCCGGTGGAGATACTCTAGGGCTTTTCTAGGTGTTTCTTCCACCCACCGGAAAAATCAGTAGTATAGAAACAGAACCTAGCCCAACTTTAGCCCTTCCCCGGTGGAGATACTCTAGGGCTTTTCTAGGTGTTTCTTCCACCCACCGGAAAAATCAGTAGTATAGAAACAGAACCTAGCCCAACTTTAGCCCTTCCCCGGTGGAGATACTCTAGGGCTTTTCTAGGTGTTTCTTCCACCCACCGGAAAAATCAGTAGTATAGAAACAGAACCTAGCCCAACTTTAGCCCTTCCCCGGTGGAGATACTCTAGGGCTTTTCTAGGTGTTTCTTCCACCCACCGGAAAAATCAGTAGTATAGAAACAGAACCTAGCCCAACTTTAGCCCTTCCCCGGTGGAGATACTCTAGGGCTTTTCTAGGTGTTTCTTCCACCCACCGGAAAAATCAGTAGTATAGAAACAGAACCTAGCCCAACTTTAGCCCTTCCCCGGTGGAGATACTCTAGGGCTTTTCTAGGTGTTTCTTCCACCCACCGGAAAAATCAGTAGTATAGAAACAGAACCTAGCCCAACTTTAGCCCTTCCCCGGTGGAGATACTCTAGGGCTTTTCTAGGTGTTTCTTCCACCCACCGGAAAAATCAGTAGTATAGAAACAGAACCTAGCCCAACTTTAGCCCTTCCCCGGTGGAGATACTCTAGGGCTTTTCTAGGTGTTTCTTCCACCCACCGGAAAAATCAGTAGTATAGAAACAGAACCTAGCCCAACTTTAGCCCTTCCCCGGTGGAGATACTCTAGGGCTTTTCTAGGTGTTTCTTCCACCCACCGGAAAAAATCAGTAGTATAGAAACAGAACCTAGCCCAACTTTAGCCCTTCCCCGGTGGAGATACTCTAGGGCTTTTCTAGGTGTTTCTTCCACCCACCGGAAAAATCAGTAGTATAGAAACAGAACCTAGCACATTTTTATTGGTTGAAAGATGAAAGAAAATTTTTGGCTTGCCTATGCTCTATTTTAGTAGTTACTTGTGGAAGCTAAATTTGGCAGTAGTTCTATTTTAAAATTATTATATATAAACCTTGATTTGAGACAGACAAATTTCATTTCCCGATCCATCTACAGTAAATATAAAATATATAATCTTATACCATGGTTGTGTTATAACTGTTTGCGTAGTAGTGATATCATTTGTTATAGCCGGCTTTTACTATATTATTATGCCTTGGTATAGCGAGGAGACATTTACTAAGTGCTATACAAAAGGAGAAAAAGCGGAGGCTATCTGAACTGGAGTGCCCATAATCTTTTTATTTTTACTCTCTATTCCGTCACATGTGCTTTTATATTACTCAGGGTCTCGTAAAGGATGCGAGTATTTATATAATTTAAAAGTAGTTGGCCACCAGTGATATTGAAGATACGAGTATTTTGTTGGTGCAAAGTCATTTTCTTTCGATTCTTATATAGTTCCTATTTCAGATCTTCCTTTAGATGGATATATATTTATAGATGTTGATAAGCGATGTGTCTTACCTGTAAACCGGTTGATTCGAGTGTTGTATACCAGAGTAGATGTCGTACATTCTTGATTTATTCCTAGGTTTGGGTTTAAAAATGATTGTATTCCAGGCCGCATCGGGAGCTCAAGGTTGGTTATCAATGCGCCAGGGATTTATTATGGGTTTTGTACTGAGCTTTGTGGTGCTTATCATAGAGAAATACCTATTGTTGTAGAGGCAGTACCAGCATTTGAATTTGATAGATGACTTTTAGCGGTTAGTATAGAAGATTTAGGTGAAGAGGTCATAGAAACACAACAGAACCTAGCCGGGTTAAGGGTTGTAACTAAAGGTCCTTTTGAAGCAGGGATCAATTCTGTGGGTGGGACTAAGGATAAAGTAGCTTTACTTGTGGCAGTGGAAGAGCCAGCTAATAAGATTGAAGAAGTTAGTACTAATAAAGGAAGGCATTAGCCTGTTAGAAGTAGATAGTGAGACGAAAGCCCCACTCGCCCAGAGTAGTTAAAAGACAAATAACCCTTTTTTGATACACCCAAAGAGTCAGTTGACAATGCCGGAGGGATAAAAGTGTTGGCACTAAAGATTTTTAGCTTTCTGGGGCAGTTAAAAGATAATCCTTGAAGTACCAAAACATACGGGAATGTCCCTACAGAAATTAGGGTTGTTAATACGAAATTTTTTGTTGCTTAGGTAGATGATCGGTTAAAAGACGTTAATAGCCGAGTCACAAACCTAAAGCCCTGTGCTGTTTGAATGGAGTATCTGCACGTAATTCCCTACCAAAAGAATTAAATACTTTTTAATTATAGGAAGGTGGGGACCTTAAAGTTCAAAAACCTAGAGTGTAACAGTGTGTAGAAGGATATTATAATCTTTGTTTTGTTTTAATGGCCCAAACATGCTAAATTACCTACAGCATTATTTAGGTTGCATAATTAAAGGGGGAATTTGGTTGCATGTAGTAGAAAATAATACGTCGGATTTAGGCTCCGAAAGAAGGTAGTTGCCTCGTGCAATTGTCCTTATGTAGTAAAACTTTAATATGTTGGGCTTAAAACTCAGAGATGGGATTATACCCCGTAAGGTGGGATTATTATTTTTGATTACGAAGAAAGAGAGTTTGGTTAAGGTTCCTTTTTTTTTATTCCGACTTAACGGACAGTACGACTTATGGGGAATTGATATGGAGTGAATGCTGTAAGTATATGGCTCAAAAAGCGATCTGATAGGCAAGATTATATAAAATAAACGTGTTATACGCCTAAGTATAGTTTGGTTTTACATGCGGTTTATTTATATTTTTAAGTGCTGATCTTTAGGCTTGGGTTAATTTTAATTCAAGTCTTTAAGGCCGAAGCTTTAATAAAATTAAGGCAATGACTTATAGTAAATCATGTATCAGCTGTAGTCCGTAGATTTGGTGAGAAATGTAATCATTATTCCAGTAAGAGGAGATAAAGAGGGGGGTAAAACGGGTGCCAGCACCAGCGGTTAAACCTATCATCCTCAAAGAAAAAGTAACGAGTATTAGGGGGAAAAAGGATAAATGTATTAAAGTTATGCTTTCTGTCTTAATGTGGTGTAGAAACCAAAGGGAGATGTGGTAAATCTGATTAACAAGCTTTTTTTCCGTAGGGCTGTGGCTAGTGACGGGGCAAATCCCCTTAACAATGTTCGTGTTCGGGCGAAGAGTGGTTGTACCATAGGAAGTCAATATACTTGGCGGTGTTACGAATTCGGTCAGGGGAGCTTGGCGGTTAATTCGATGATCCGCGAGAACTTTACCCCATACGTTTCTATCTGTACGGCCGTTGATAGTTTATCCTAAAGGGATAGATGTAATCCCTTATTACATCTAGGCTAGATAATAAGGTAAAATTCAGGTAAATGTGGAGGATATGGTGGGGCCTTAGCTGAGCTACAATTTTTAATAAAAACGGACTTCGCCTGAAAAAAGCGGAAGTGGTCAAATAGTTTATAAGGCTGAAAAATTTATACTACTAAAGACTACGCAGAAGGTGGACTTGAAAGTAAGAAAGTGAGAAGAAAGCCTTTCTGAATAGTTAAACGTAACGCGTACAAACCGCCCAGCGCTCTTGTATTAAAAAGTCTAGATAAGTTGTAACAAGGAAAGGGTGGCCAAATCTGTCTTTAGTTGATAGGAAGGGTTATTAGATTAGCAATGTTTTTTATGTGTTTAGGAGCGGTAGCGGCAGTGCACCCAATTTCATTGGGCTGCTATATTTTTTTGTTGGTAAGTCTTTGTGCAGTATTAATGTCAATCGAGTATAGGGCTTTTCTAGGATTTTGTTTATATATGGTTGTTGTTGGGGGGCTTTTAGTAGTGTTCGCTTATGCTGCAGCTCTTAGGCCCGCTGCAAATTTTAAACTTAACTTTATAAATGTATGCCCCGGAGCTGTAGTGGTTTTTGTTGTTAGGTCATTTATTGGTTGGGTTTATTCTGATAGTGGGGCCCTAGCTAATAAGGAATATCAACAAAACTTAGGGTTAGGGTTTGATTGGAGTTGAGGTGTGTTGATTGTATTTTTGGGTGCTTTGTTGTTTATAGTCATGGTTTCTGTCGTAAATATTTGTCTTGTAACCGGGGAAGGGGCTTTAGTAGCTAGAAGGGCTTTTCCTCAAAAACGGACAGCCATAAAAAAAGCAGCTATAAACTCTGATCGAAAATTTCGGGTTGAATTGCACTAATTTTAGCGTTAGAAAAAAGTGTGTTGTACAATATGAAAGTTCTGGGGCTTAATTAGTTAGTTTGGGTGTTGAAGGTTAAATTGAATTTAATCGGAGTCTGAGATTGTTTTATTCTAGGGCGTGTAGTTTAAGAAGAACGTCGGTTTTGTAATCCGAAGGTGAGAATAAGTCTCTGTGTCCTGTTGAAATATAATCACGTGGATAAGAAAGCGGTTAAAATTAATCAGTTAAAATCTCGGTTTCCCTTGAGGAGTGGGCAAAAGTTTTTAACAGGGTATCGTCTTTTGGAGCCTAGGAAGCGGCCTATTTATGTTAGCCTAGCGGCGTGTAGTATTGCAGTTGGCCTTGTTAGTGTTATACATCAAAAAGCTACAATATTCGGGTTGGCATTTGTATGTTTTGGTTTGATTGGCTTGGGTAGAAGGGCTCAAGGTTGGTTTGAAGAGTTTAATATAGAAAAATGAAAGCGGCAGCATGGCAGGATGACAGTTCGAGGAATTAAGGTGGGCATAGCTTTGTTTATTACGTCTGAAGCTGCGTTTTTTGCATCTTTTTTTTGAGCTTTTTCTCATGCATGTTGGGGCAGTTGTAGGATAAATGTAGTATGACCACCAATTGGGTTTCGTTGTATTTCCCCTTGAAAGTGGCCTATGTATAATTGTGCTTTATTAATCGGGTCGGGATTAACAGTAACTTACGCTCATAAAGCAGCTAAGTGGCAGGAGCGCAGCCCATATATTCATGAAAAGCAGGTTCATAAAGGTCTCAATGTTACCTGTGCTTTAGGAGCTTTTTTTATGTTAATCCAAGCATATGAGTACTGAAGAATGCCTTTTAGGATGTACGACAGGGTTTATGGGTCTTGTTTTTATATGATAACAGGGTTTCATGGGCTACATGTAATTGCAGGGACGGTATGATTGGGTTGTTGCGGGCAAGCAGCTAGTAACCGAGCATATATAATACGGCGTCCTCATTTGGGGATTCAGCTGGGTGTTTGATATTGACATTTTGTTGATGTTGTGTGGCTATTAGTTTGAGGGGTGGTATATGTCAATGGGTCGGTTTGGTACTAGCAGATCTAGGGTAAACTAATTAAGTTGTCGGGCTCATAACCTGAATATGAGATCTAACTCTCCTAGATTGTTTAGCTTCTATAGTGTAATTAACACATCGGTTTTTCGTGCCGGTAATGAACAATTTAAGTTCTAGAGGTAAAGCGATAAACATAGGTGTTGCGGGGGCCTTGAAAGCCTTTGAAGGGTGTGCAATCCATCCGTCGTTTAGCTTGCAAAAGTCTTTAATTAAACGTAAAAACGGGGTAATGGGCTTTATTTCTGGAATAGTCTATGATTTGCCCTGCCCAAAAAATTTAAACTACTGATGAAATTACGGTTCAATATTAGGTGTGTGTTTGGTGGGACAGATTTTAACTGGATTATTATTAGTGGTTCATTATACACCTCATGTAGACCATGCCTTTGACTCTGTCTGTCATATTACACGAAATGTGCCGGGGGGCTGGTTATTGCGAAGGTATCATGCTAATGAAGCATCAATGTTTTTTATTTGTATGTATATCCATATTGGACGTGGTTTGTATTATCATTCATTTTATTTTACCAAAACTTGATGTATTGGAGTTACACTATATCTTATAAGAATGGCGGAAGCATTTTTTGGTTATGTTCTTCCGTGGGGGCAGATATCGTACTGAGGCGCTACTGTCATTAGAAACTTGTTAACTGCTATCCCTTATATTGGTCAAAGTTTAGCAGAATGAGTGTGAGGGGGCTATACTATTGGTGATCCCACTTTAAAACGGTTTTTTGTTCTTCACTTTATTCTTCCTTTTATTATAGTATTTATAGTGATCATACACTTAATAAGTCTCCATGAGCATGGATCGGGAAATCCGCTGGGGGTGAGGAGGGATTTGGATTGTATTCCTTTCCATCCGTACTATAGATCTAAAGATTTATTTGGGATTTTAGTTATAGTCTGAATTACTATGAGGATTTGTCTAATTGCACCAGATGCATTTGGAAATTGTCAGAACTTTATTAAAGCAGACCCAATAAAGACGCCCATTCACATTCAGCCAGAGTGGTATTTTTTATTTGCATATACAATTCTACGAAGTATTCCTCATAAGGTAGGCGGAGCCGTAGCACTATTGTGTTCAGTGATAGTATTATACATCCTTCCTTTAAGACCATATTGTTTTTTTCGTGGGCTAGCGTTCAACCCTCTTGGACAAATTTATTATTGGTATTTTGTGGTTAATTTTATCTTGTTAAGATGAATTGGTACTTGCCCTGTTGAGGAGCCTTTTATTTTTATGGGGCAGATTTTTACGGGGTTTTACTTTTTTTATTTTTTCTCCTGGTACCCATTATGTCGATTTTGGGAGGTTGTTGTTTTACGTTGCGGTAAAATAGGAGCGCTAAGTTGAGATGATAAAAACCTTAGAGCTAATAAGGCTTACAAGGAAGTAGCAAAGGCCTGGATGCCTAGTTTAGGTAGAACGTTGCCTTGTGGCGGCAAAAGCAGCAAAAGCTGGCATCTAAATATCATATTATGCCAGAGATTTATGGGCCGCTTTGATGTGGCGGTTACGAGTTATGTGACTCTAATATGATAGAGTATAAAATTATTTTAAAGGTTTAGCCCAATCGAGGTAAGGGTGAGTATTGCTAAAGATAAAAATGTCAATAAAAAACCGTGAGGGTTTTCCCCGGACTAAGAAGTAGAAAGTAAAAATCTGTACTTTTTGTATCATGGTCTATAGAGAGTTATACCAAAGCTGGTTATTCCCGAAAGTTCAGGAGCTACTTAAGATGTAATGTGGTCTGTTTCATAATACCTGCTAAGCGTTAAAGTAGCGGCGACATACCAATCGCATGGGCTGATAGCTGGTTGTTACGAAAACATACTTTAGTATGGGGGGACTGAATTCAGCTTTCTCTATTATTTTTAGTGAAAAGCAAAGCAGTCTTATTCGGGCTGTTGGGGATAAGCTGAGCAGGATAGAAATGTATGGGTTAATGTGGTAGGGTTAGTAGTGCCCAACCTTAAAAGTTTTGTCCAAAATAATTACATATCAAGATTAATAGTATTATACGTGACCCATTCAATTAATTTTAATGTATGGATTAGTATAGAATGAGTAGCTATTTTATATAGTATGGGCTTTTCTTATTAAGAATTTGCCATTACAAGTTGTAAATAAAAATCTAGATTTTTCTAAGGAACTCGGCAAACATTTTCTGCGCCTGTTTAACAAAAACATCTCTTCTAGTATGATATTAGAAGTAGGCCCTGCCCGGTGCCTTGCGAGGTAAACGGCGGTGTTAAACCTTAAAGTAGCGTGATAAGTCGGCCTTTAATTGGGGTCTGGTATGAAAGGGTTGACGTCGGAAAAACTGTCTCGGAAGAATTAAGTGAAATTTACTTTTAAGTGAAAAGGCTTAAATTAAAGTAAAAGACGAGAAGACCCTGTCGAGCTTGAGGGATTTGAATGTTTATCAAACGTGATTAGGAGTTTGGCTGGGGCAGCAATGGAGGTAGCCTCCGTTTTTAGCGCATAGATCCATTTTATCTAAGATAATGAAAAAAGAAAAAAGCTACCGCAGGGATAACAGCACAAGACCGCCTCAGAGGTCGTATCGAAGGCGGTAAGTGTGACCTCGATGTTGGATTAGGGTAAACCTCTTTGTGCAGGAGCAAAGCGGGTAGGACTGTTCTTCCTTTAATCCCCTACATGATCTGAGTTAAGACCGGCGTGAGCTAGGTCGGTTTCTATCTTTAAAAAAGGCTGGCTCTCGTACGAAAGGATCGAGGTGGCTAAGATTTTAGGCTTATGTTTTATCCCTAATATTAATTAATTGCCAGCGTTTTAGTGGAATGGGATGTATGATAGTATCTGTAGTTGCGTGAATTACGTTTTTCTTTATATTAATAAGCACTGCTTTTTTTATTGTTATTGAGCGCAAGATTTTAGGGATAGCACAATTGCGACATGGACCGAACAAACCATCTCTAAAGGGTTTATTAGTGTTCTTAGCAGATGGCGTCAAGTTGTTTACTAAGGGACTGCTTATTCCCAATAGGGCTAATAAGATATTATTTATCACGGCCCCTGTGTTTATGTTTGTCTTATCTTTTGGAGTGTGGATTATTTTTCCATCCCCATTTCCTGTCGAGTACTATAAATATAGGGTTTTATATTTTTTAGCCCTCTCCGGAACAAACGTTTTTGCAATTATCTTGGTGGGGTGAAGTTCTAATTCTTCATATGCTATGTTAGGGTCCATACGAGCTATCGCTCAGAGAATTTCGTACGAGGTGGCTATATTCACAGTTTTTATATGTCCTTTATTGCTTATTTTTGGTTTTGAGTTTCAGCGAATATTGGATGACCCTGTTACTACTTGAGCATATTGTTCTAGTAGCTTAGTAATGTGGTTCATTAGGATTTTAGCAGAAACGAACCGGGCGCCCTTCGATTTTGTAGAGGGTGAGTCTGAGCTGGTAGCTGGGTTTCATGTTGAGGTCGGCGGAGGCCTTTTTGCTTTGATCGCACTAGCGGAGTACGGGGCAATTATTGGAATAAGGGTGTTTACAGCTGTGTTATTTTTTGGCGGGGTGGATTCGGTGTTGCTTCTATTAGTTGTGCTTAGGGTTTGTTATCTATTTATTTTAGTGCGAGCGGCTACACCGCGGTACCGATATGATATGTTAATAGACTTTTGTTGAACAAAACTTTTGCCTATTGCTATGTGTAATTTTTTATTTATTATGGTCTGATAGAAAGTAAAATTGCTGGTGCAAAAGAGCGGCTTCTAACCGATTTTTGAGCAGTTCGATTCTGTTCGTTTTGTCCTTTTGGTGTAGTTAAGCATACTTGCCTTCCAAGTAAGAGGTCTTTAAGTAAAGATGGGATGCTCAAGAAGCTGATAAGCAATTAGCCTGCAAAGCTAATTTTAGGAGGGCTACTCCCTTGGGCTTTGGTTTTATGGGCTTTAGCTTAAAAAAAGCGTTTGGCTGTTAACCAATTGATGTAGAATAAGTTTACAAGCCTGTTAGAGTATTTTAAAAAAAAAGTAAAGCTTGCACCTTTAAATTGGGTATAGAACCCCTCTAACTTAAGTGTTGAGCTATTATTGCTTAGGTTTCAAAGTAAATAAAAGTTATAAGATTAGCGATGGAGAGGGTTTTATATTTATAATCCACGCTTATATGAAATAATTATCATGGGAAATAATAATATATTCAGGATAAAAATAATAAGGACAATTAGAGCAAAACCTCATACACAAAAGAAAAAAAAGGTTACTAATAAAGCTCCTTGAGCTGCTTCTCATTTTTTTAAGGTAAAAAGTGTTGTATTAGATTATTCTGATTCTTCCAAAAAACCTTTAGGGGCGGGTCCCACCCCATCCCCTACCACAAACAAGGGTATTATACGATGGTTTTGAAGGGTGAACCACAAAGATATTGGAACCCTTTACTTTTTATTAGCACTATGGGCCGGATTAGCAGGGGCGTCGTTTAGGGTGATAATTCGAACAGAATTGGCATGGCCTGCTTCATGGTTGCAGAATAATGCCCTTTATAATGTAATTGTTACAACTCATGCCTTAATTATGATTTTTTTTATGGTAATACCAGTCATAATAGGTGGATTTGGAAACTGGCTTGTACCTTTAATAATAGTAATACCAGATATACACTTCCCTCGTTTAAACAATCTAAGGTTTTGGTTTGTGCCAAATGCATTTTTTTTGCTCGGAGTGTCTGGGTTTGTAGAAGGAGGTGTAGGAGCTGGTTGAACAATCTATCCCCCTTTGACTTCTATTGATTTCCTAAGAGACCCTTCTATAGATCTTGCTATTTTTTCGCTTCATCTTGGGGGTGCTTCTTCTATTGCAGCTAGGTTAAATTTTGCAAGGACTGTAGCTAATATACGTCATCAAAAACGTGGATTTCATAAGATCCCGATGTTTCCAGTGTCATTGGCGATTACAGCATTGCTTCTTATTGTAGCAATGCCTGTTTTAGCTGGGGCTTTAACTATGTTGTTATTTGATCGTAATTTTGCTACATCGTTTTTTGATCCTGTTGGCGGTGGTGATCCTGTTTTGTTTATACACCTATTTTGGTTTTTTGGGCATCCAGAGGTGTATATTTTGATTCTCCCTGCTTTTGGGATGGTCTCCCATATTGTAGAGCATCACTCAGGCAAAAAACGTTTGTTTGGGAAGTTAATAATAATTTATGCGATATTATCAATTGGTTATTTGGGTTTTATTGTTTGAGGGCATCACATATTTACCGTGGGGCTAGATGTTGATAGTCGAGCGTATTTCAGAACGTTGACTTTGATTATTGCTGTTCCAACTGGTGTTAAAGTTTTTAGTTGGGGGGCTACTTATCTTGGTTCTACACCTAAATGGCGTCCTAGAACGTTGTGGTCGATAGGGTTTATTGGTCTGTTTACAGTGGGGGGATTAACAGGGATTGTCCTAGCAAGTGCTTCTTTTGATGTTTTATTGCATGATACTTACTATGTAGTGGCTCACTTCCATTATGTATTGAGTATGGGGGCTGTATTTGGAATTTTTGGTGGGTTCTACTTTTGGTTTCCTTTATTTACAGGATTAGGGCTTCATCCTGTATGAAGTAAGGCACATTTTATTCTAATAGTATTAGGTGTCAATTTGACCTTCTTCCCTCAGCATTTTTTAGGGTTATCAGGCATGCCGCGGCGATATCCTCATTATTCAGTAAGATATTTTCTATGGAATTTTGTATCCTCTTATGGGTCAGAGCTTTCTTTGGTTGCTACTTATTTGTTTTTATTTATTTTATGGGAGGGCCTTTATGCAGAGCGGCCTCTTATCTTTTCTGATATTGTTAGGCCGGAATGAGCTCAAGATCTAATGCCCTTTGGGCCGCACGGCTCAAAAAGTAACATGGCTTGCGTTCAAACAAAGCCCGCTAAAAGAGCAGGGTCAGTTTGGTACTTTTCTCCTGTTAAGGGGTCTAAAATTAAAAAGGTGATTTATAGGAAGTAAGTGCTTTATAAAGGTACACATATTAAGCGCAAATCGAGGAGGGATAGGATAAGGTAATCCACTGGGCTCATCCCCCAGTGATACTGTTTTAGTAAGCAGTTCCCTTTTAGAAGAGATTGAATAAGTAAGTTCACTGAGTGATTCAGTAGTGCCATGTGGCTCTTTTCTTTGATACTCGATTTAATTTCAAAATTTGATCACTTTTCAGGAAGTAATTTTTTAACATCATCAGTTTATTGGGTTTTAACTTTGGGGACACTAGTTGTGTTTTTAAATGGGAGTACGTATTGAGTGGCAATAAGTCGAGGAGAGGCTTTTGTTTTGTCTCTTTTGTTATTTGACCCGGCGAATTTTCGAGATAGTCGTGCGTTTAGGGACCCTGGTTATAGGGTATTAGTGTGTAGGGCTTGGCTTATGGTGGGGTACACAGGCCTTTTGTCTTTATTTCCATATTACAATGATTTAGCACGAGAACCAGCTTTTATCTATAGTGTTACGATGATCTTATGGTGGTATGCGTTATTATCTTACGGGATTTCATCGTTTCGGCAGTTTTGATACGGCCTTTTTTTAAACTCAAAAAGTGCTACTTATTTTATTTTATTGTTTTTTTTGGAAGCTGTTAGATGGGTTTCTCGAGGGTTGACTTTTGGGGCGCGGTTTTTAGCTAGAAGTATGTTTGGGACTGCCGTAAGATATGCTTTAGCAGGTCGTCTCTCAGTTGATGTTGATTTGGAAGAGCCAGCTAATATAGATGATCTATCAGGAGGGCTAGATATTGCGGTAAAGGATTTATCGTCAAGTGCAAAAGAGTTCGTAGAGGGTAATAGGCTTTTTTCTAGCAAGAGCCCCACCGGGGAAGGGCTTGATTGGTGGTTCTCAGGGGCTCATTATGACCTTTTTCCAATGA